>PJEM01018900.1:0-11479 GCA_004023845.1 Helogale parvula
TGTGGGCGGCGGTGTGCTCACGGTGTAGGTGATGGGTATTCACGGTGTGGGCGGCGGTGTGCTCATGTGATAGCGGCAGTGGTCACGGTGTGGGCGGTGGTGTTCACAGCGCTGGCGGCGGTGTCTACGGTGTTAGCAGGCACCCGGCCCTGCTCGATCCGCTGACTGTTCACTCGCTGTGCCTGACCCGTGGCTGAGCGTTAAGCCCTTCCGTGTTCTGGCTGTAGACGCCTCTCAGGGTGCTGGCCTCGTGATTAGGGCAGGGGTCAAAGGAGCCACTAGGACAGGCTTGACATACGGTAAGGGCATAATATCGTGCGTTAGGTGAGCTAACCTCACGGGTTTGGAATGAACGTTGTGATTTCGTCAGCAGGCAGAACAAGTGAAGTTTCTTAAAACACCTCTATTCAGATAAAACTCGTCTGCCACGAGGTTTACCGATGACAGCGTACGGTTCCGTGGCTTTTAGTAGCTTTACAGAGTTGTGCCAACTAATCTTGGACCTTTCATCCCCCGTGGAGAAGCCCGTATACCCCAGCGTCACCGCCCAGCGTCCTCCCTGCCCCTGGCCACCGCCACCTGCTTCCTGTCTCCATGGAGTCGCCTGTTCCTTCCGCGTGGCTTTATGTGCATGCGTGGCCTTCCGTGGCTCCCCTCGCCCCGTGCGGCGGTGTCAGGTTCATCCATGCTGTCACCCGGAGCCTGAGGTGGTTCTTGCCGTAAGACAGGCCCCCTTGTGTGAGCGTCACCACGGCCTGCTCACCCCTCCTTGGTTGATGCACATGTTGTTTCTCCTTTGACAGCTGTGAAGGTCCGTGTGCGGCCTTGGCATGGCCCCGTGCTTGCACGCGGCTCGGGCACACGCCACGGAGGCTGGGAGGGCTGGTCACACGCTAACCGATTGGCTTTTGAAAAGAGGCCAGGCTGTGTGCGCAGCTCCGATTTCAACCCGTCACCACCTGTCCCTGCGTCTGGCCGTTGTAGCCACCCTGGCGAGCGTGCGGCGGTGCCTTTCTGTGGTCGTGACGTGGGTTCCCCAGGACTAATGACGTGAGCACCTTGCGTGTGCTTCCCGGCCGTCTGCTCGCGGAGGCTTTCCGTGGCTTTCCGTCCTGGGCATTTCTGGGTGTGCGCAGACACGGAGGACGGGCGGGGCGACGCCACGTGCCCCTTCCTGTCTCCAGCCCCTGTCAGGTGGGGCCCCGCCGCCCTGCTTTACGTGGAGCGTTTTCCAGCAAATCCCAGGAAGGTGGCAGGTGCTGTGTTCAGCCCAGGGAGGAGCCGGGTCCTCACCACGTTCTTGCCAAAGCCAGTGAGTCACCAGGCGACAAACGCACTGTGGGAAAAGGCCACTCAGGCCTTCATGGAAGGAACAGGGAAAACGTCACCGCATCTGACTTGCAAATAGGAAGAAAAGAAGTCCATGCTCGGAAGTTAAGATGTGTTTCCTTTTTCAGTCACTAGGGAAAAGGCCATCATGTTTCAGACCCTTCAGGGGGACACTGTTGGCACTTTGACCTGACATGTCAGCGACCATTCAGGGACTTCCGTGTTCTGGAAGGTTTCGGGACAAGCAGCAGCTCTTGCCTGAAAAGCGTGTTTGGGTCTGGACGTTTTCCTCCACGGGGCTGGGGTCTTGGCATCGGTCCTGTGGCGGTCACGTGTCTGTGCCGTGGCCCGCGTCACTGCTCACGGCGGGCCGTGCTGTCCGCCCTGCTTTTAGCGTTCCCTGTCTGGACGGCTTCCTGTGGGCCAAGCAAGTCACCCGACCCGCGTCCCGGGAATCCGGCACCCTGGCGTGTGGCCCCGGTGTGTGTGTCTCGTCACAGATACGGCCTTCCAAGTAACTCAGAAACTCGGAGTGTGTGTGGTCACAGAGCCCGGGACCCCACCCTCACTCCAGTCCTGCGAGGGGTGGAGTTCTGGAGTGTTCTCTCCAGGCTCCTGAAGTGGCCCGCACCGTGTTTGCACCAGAGCAGGTGAACGCCTGATAAGGACTCGTCTGGAACTTGACTCAGACTGAGGCGTGTCTGATCAGGTGCACTTGTTAACACAACTCGGGGTCCAGCCTGCGTTCGCGGCTGCAGACAGCGTAAGGCTCTGTGTGCCTGGTACAGATGGGGTTTAATCACTTCCCTGTTGCAGGGGATGCAGCTGTGTTTCTGTGTTTCCCGAGGTGCCTACGAGTTCAGATTCTTACATCAATCTCTGCACGCTTTCAGGAAGCAGATGGTTTGGTTCTGATCAATATCGACAATGGGACCGTCACCTCCTCTAATGACGAGGACATCGATGTTCCCGACATCCCTCTCCTGGCGGCACAGACCTTTATTCAGAGGTGAAGGCGGGGGTGGTGCGTGCTTGGGACAGTCTGTGCCGGGGCCGTGTTTGCCAATTCGCAGTTTCTTTCCCATCCGATGTTACAGATCGATGTGTTTTCTGTCTTCATAGTTTGGAAGTTACTTGTGAATATTTTATCTATGTGTTTATTTACTGTAAAGTTTATGTATCTTGAGAGAGAGCGAGCGCGTGTGCAAGTGAGCACGAGTGGGGGAGGGGCAGAGTCCCAGGTGGGGCTCGGACTCACGAACCGTGAGATCATGATCTGAGCCCGGAGCTGAAACCGAAATCGAGAGTTGGATGTTCAACTGACTGAGCCACCCAGCTGCCCCTATTTGTAAATATTTTAAAATAGAAGTTGTTCACCCTCGTTCTGATCTTTTCTAAACACCAGCGGTCCCACGGAGCCAGGCGACGGTCCCCTCCCCCAGGAGACCTCCCCACCCACTCTGCCTGAGTCATGTGCCTGCAACCTGTGAGGTCCTGCGTCCTTCCCTCTTTCCTCCCTCCCCTCCTGCTCCTTTTCCCTCCCTCCACCCTCCTCCCTTTCCCTCCTTCCCTCTTCTCTTCCCTCCTCCCCCCTCCCTCCTGCCAGTAGACAGCATTCGGCACCCCCAGGACGCCCCGCACAGGGCGGGGTTTGTGTGCCGATGAACGTTTCTAACTGTTCACTTTCTGAGCCGCAAAGCCACTTTCCCCTGACTGTCCGAGTCTGACGTTTGAGCCATGGTGGGCACCAGCGTTTGGCACTGCGCCTCCATCGTGTCCTGGCCCCCCCCCCCCCCGCCGCTGTGAGATGGGTTCTCGCCCTTGGCCTCGTGGTGCCTGGTGGTGTCAGAACTCTAGGAGACACACAGTGGGTGGATTTCTGCTTGGCCAGACCCCGCAGTGGTGGGACCTGGTGTCTCCCACCGTCTCAACCAGGGGCGGCTCTGTCTTACGCCAGGGCTGACCCGCGTGCGGTCACCGGCGAGTGTGCGAAGGTGCTGACCCCTCCAGGCGGTCCAGCCGGGGCTTGCGGGGCTGGGACTTCCGTCTCCAGCAGCGGCTTCTCTCTCACTCGGGGCCAATCCAGGGTGCTCCCCTTCCTGGCTGCCCCAGCCCTGCTGTCTTCTCGGACCTGGTCTCAGCCCGCCTCCCCCCTGCCTCAGGCCCACGGGCTCCTGTGGGGTCTCTAGGAGGTGGGTGCTCCCCACCGGCTCAGGGCCTCTCGTGTCTGTCTGCCTTCTCGCCTCTCTCCTTCCAGGTCCGGGGTCCCCGAGGGGTCCTCTCCAGCCACCAAACGGGCGGTTCCCTCGCCTTCGTGCTCTGACTCCTCTCCTCACCTCCCCGGCTCCCACGACCTCATATTTGGGGCGCAGTCTTCTGTTTTCTGTTTCTTCCCACTCGAGCATGAGCCCCACCCTGGAACTTTGCCTGTGGTCAGCACGCAGCCCGACACGCAGTAGGCGCTCAGGAAGTACGGTGGGGGGTGACGTGTGTCGGGTGTATTCATTCTGCGTGTAGACCACGGACGCGCCCGTTGGCTTCCGTCATCGCAGCCTGGACGGTGCTGGGAGGCTGGGGTTGAATGCGCTAGACCGCCCGGCGGGCCGGGGGGGGCACAGGGGCTGGTGCCTCCGATCCTCCAGGCGGGGTGCGGTGTGGGGAGCTGCAGGGCTGGGGTGGGTGCTCCGGGCAGGCAGGGCCAGGGGTGGAAGGGTTCCGCTTGGGTAACGTGTGCAGTCAGGGCCCCCGTGGTTC
Source organism: Helogale parvula (assembly GCA_004023845.1). Lineage (NCBI taxonomy): Eukaryota > Metazoa > Chordata > Mammalia > Carnivora > Herpestidae > Helogale > Helogale parvula. The sequence continues at coordinate 4,084 of PJEM01018900.1, forward strand.
TGAACAGGAGCTGTTGGTGTGCAGAGCGGACTAAACTCTCCAGGATGTGTGTGTGTGTGTATTTTATTTATTTTTGAGAGAGAGAGACAGAGTGTGAGTGGGGGAGGGGCAGAGAGACAGAGAGACACAGAATCAGAAGCAGGTTCTAGGCTCTGTCAGCACAGAGCCTGACGTGGGGCTTGAACTCAGACTGTGAAATCATGACCTGAGCCAGAGTCAGACACTGAATGGACTGAGCCACCAGGGTGCCTCTCCAGGGATGTAATTTAATGATCCCTCCCTAAAATTCCTGCTGGGTCTTCTGAGCGTCCGAAGAGTGTTAACGTATCCCGGGAGGGCAAGCCCCCCTCCTGCCCCCACCCCCCGCCCATAAGGAGCATGAGCCGCGCTCAGCGTCCCTCTGCCCCTCCCCAGGGTCCAGAGCCTGCAGCTGCACCACGAGCTGGACCTGGCGCACCTGGGCGCCAGCACAGACCTGAACGAGGGCCGGGCGCGCAGGCGGGCCTGGCAGCAGACGCTCAACCACCAGCTGCAGCAGGCGGCCCTGCAGCTGCTCGTCGGCATCTTCAGGTAGCGAACGACCCCGTTCTGTGGGAGGCGCTCGCGGCGCTCCCCGCGTGGTGGCCCTGGAGCTGAGGCGGCCGAGTCCACGGCTGGGCGTGGAGAGTCTGCCTGTCCGTCCTGGGCCTCCCCCAGGTGCACTGTGGGCACAGAGCAGGCACTGGTGGCTGTGCCGTCCGCACGGAGACGCAGGGCTCCGGGGGTGGGGACAGCGAGGGTCCCTCCGCGCAGGGAGAAGCCGCGCTTGAAGTGACACAACAGCTCCAGCAGAGGGGGCGCAAGAGCAACAGGGCGTGTTTCTGGTCATTTTCTGTTGCTTAATAGCAATAACTTAAACAGAATTTTTTTTCTGTTTTTTATTTATTTTTGAGAGAGCATGAGCAGGGGAGGGTAGGAGAGAGAGGGAGCTGTCAGCACGGAGCCCGATGTGAGGCTCGAACCCACAAACCGTGAGATCATGACCTGAGCTGAAGCTGGACGCTTAACCGACTGAGCCGCCCAGGTGCCCCGCAGAAATTTTTTTAATGTTTATTTTTGAGAGAAAGAGTGTGAGTGGGGGAGGGGCAGAGAGTGAGGGAGACACCGAATCCGAAAACAGGCTCCAGGCTCCGAGCTGTGAGCACAGAACCGGATGAGGGGCTTGAACCCACAAATGTGAGATCATGACCTGAGCCGAAGTCAGATACTTAACTGAGCCGCCCAGGCGCTCCAAGAGGGTAACTTTCTCATGCAGTTAAAAGTGTTTCCACACTCAGACCGCCTTCTCTTCGTCAGGGAGGTGAAGAATTACCTAAATTACGAGCACAGAGTGTTCAACAGCGAGGAGTTTCTCAAGACCAGAGCTCCGGGGGACCAGCGGTTTTACAAGCAGGTGCGGAGCGCGGGGGCTGGCGTGCCACTCTGTGCTTAGAAGATGTTTCAAAAGACATTTTCTCAGAAGCGTCTGTTAGTATTTTATTAATAGTTTTTACGAGAAGTTTGCTTTAGCGTCATTCCCTTTGGTCCCGAGGGCATCTCTTATTTTTGGAATCAGCTTTTTAGCCTGCACTTTGTCACGGAGCGCACCCAGTTCAAGTGCACAGGGTGATAAAGCCTGACAGACACGGGCCTGGTCCGGATCAAGGCCTCGCCGTCACCCGACGGCCGCGGGGCCGCTTCAGCCAGGCTGGGGGGCGGGAGGCAGCGCCGGTGTTTTCTTTCCATCTGGTAACAAGCTCTTGGGACGCTTCCGTCCTGGTCTGCTCTGCAAAGTTGTGTTTGGGGCTTCATTGTGGCCGGTGGTGCAGCTGGCGCCAATCTTGGTGTGTCAGGGCTGTTCTCCCACTTTCCAGGTGGGCGGGGCAGCCTTCTGGGGGGGTGGTCCCCTCTCCTGCTGGGTGCTGGAGCCCCGGCCGAGGGGGGTGCTAGAGGCTGGGCCGTGGGGGGTGCTGGAGCCTGGGCCGAGGGGGGTGCTGGAGCCCTGGCTGAGGGGGGTGCTGGAGCCCGGGCCGAGGGGGGTGCTGGAGGCCGGCCGTGGGGGGTGCTGGAGGCCGGCCGAGGGGGGTGCTGGCGCCCCGGCCGCGGAGGGCCCCCCGTGCTCAGGGTGCTCCAGGCTCACAGGTCTCCCTCGGCCCTTCGGCCCTTCTGCTTTCGTGGTCCCGATTTACCTAATTCCACGTGCTTTGCCCACCAGCGCGGGGCCCCTGTGCAGGCTTCCAGAACTCTGTCTGCAGAGCTGCCTCCCCTCAGGGCTCCGCAGGGACTCCCAGCTGCCTCTCGCAGTGGCCCACCGTCCGGCCTGTGGCGGGAGGGGCTGCCTGAGCCTTGTGCCGACGGCTCTTGTCGTGACCGAGGTCCACACGGAGGCCGTTGCCGTCAGTCGGCCGCAGCCTCTGCCCCTCTGGGCCCTGCCTGCGCCCTCCGTGTCTGCTCTCTGACCTTCTCTGGACGGACTCCGTGCTCTCCCGTGCGCGGGGACCCCAGCTGTCTGCAAGCTGTGCACACCCTCCCGGGGCACAGAGCCTGGCCTGCGGGGCCCACAGGATGCCGCCCACACGAGGGGCGCAGGGTGGCTCAGCCGCTGAGTGTCTCGCTCTTGATCTCTGCTCGGGTCCCGGTCCAGGATCATGAGATCGAGCCCCACTTCGGGCTCTGTGGTGACAGAATGGAGCCTGGTTGGGATTCTCAGTCTCTCCCTCTCTCTCTACTCCTCCCTCCCCCACTCTCTGTCTCTAAATAAGTAAGAAGAAAAAATTAAAAGCAAAAAGATGGTGCCCATACGAGGCTCCTCCACAGAGGAGCCCGGGCAGAGGTCAGGGGCACATGTGGGGCCAGAGCAGAGCTGGTCACCGCTGTGATGGGGCGACTGGGCCCGGCTCCCTGCCGTCCGCCTCCTTGCTCGGTCGGCTCCCAGAGAGTGGTCAGCGGTCCCGTGAGCCACAGCTGCCACCTCCTACCCGCCACATGCCGCTCCCTTCTGTCTCTCTCCTGTGGGTGTTGTGCACGCAGGGTTTCTAGCACCTTCCCTGTGGGCCTGTGCGCCTCTGGCCCTCCTGTGTCCGGGCTGGGCAGCGGCGATGCGCCTGCAGCCTGCTCACCCACAGCAGGGGGCAGGGTGGGGACGAGGACCGGCTGCTGGAGGGTCACCTTCTCCGCTGAGAGACCAACGGCTGGGTGGTGGGAGCCACGGGCCGGTTCCAGACAGTGTGCTGGCTGTGCAGAGGGGGCCACTGTCCCCAGAAACCTGGGGTCAGTGGCCAGAGGACGCTGTGGCTCTTGCCATCATGAGAGGAAGACGGTGGGGCTTCTGAACTTGTGACTTTTCAAACACAGAGAGTGACCGATCCTTTCCGGTGGCCCCATGGGGTCTGGAGGGAGCCTTGCAGGTGCGGACGGTGAAGAAAGCAGGGGGAGGGGACAGGCCTACCAGCTTGGCAGGCGGCTCGGCCGGGCCCGGCGCGGCGGTGACTGGCCCCTGTGGTCTGTTTCAGGTTCTGGATACCTACATGTTTCACTCTTTCCTTAAAGCCCGGCTCAGCAGAAGGATGGACGCCTTCGCCCAGATGGACCTCGACATGCAGTCGGAGGAGGACAGGTGCGGTCACCGGTGTAGGGGCGGGACTCCGGGGGCCCAGACACCCCAGCAGCGAGCCGTTATCTGGGTGGATGAAGGATAAATTCCACCAGGAAATCTCACACTTTGGGCTGGTCCCCACGCGCTTCTCTTTAGGGGGGACACGAGCGTAGCTGATTTCGCTTGTGCCCCTCGGGTCCGCTTTGGTGCAGTCCCACCGCCTCCCCATGTGTCCCCACCCCTCCCGCAGACACTGTGCGTGTGTGTCCCCCCCACCCCCCCGGGTCCCTGTCTGTCCCCGACCCCCCCGCCTCTGCTGCACTGGGGAGACTCAGACGCAGGGCTGGCCTGCCTTCCACGTGCGTGCGGAACATGAGGGCCGCGCTCGCGCCTGAGCACAGGCGCCTGCGTCCGTCAGGTGTTGCCTTCCCCCCCATAGGTCACGTGGGCTGCTGCCGAGTCCCCGTAGGCCGACCATTGAGAAAACGGCCTCACGCAACCCCTCGTCCCTGCATGCCACTCGCCGGCGCATGGTGGTCAGCATGCCCAACCTGCAGGACATCGCGGGGCCCGAGCTGCCCCCGCGGAACGCGTCGCTCCGGAAGATGGACTCCGATGGCCCTAGAAGCAGCAACGCAGGTGATGACTCTGCCCATGCAGGTGCCGTGGGCCGTCCCCGGGGCTGACGGCGATGACCCGGCCCGTGCGGGTGCTGTGCCCCATCCCCGGGGCTGACGGCGGTGACCCGGCCCGTGCGGGTGCTGTGCCCCGTCCCCCGGGCTGACGGTGGTGACCCGGCCCGTGCGGGTGCTGTGCCCCGTCCCCGGGGCTGACGGCGGTGACCCGGCCCGTGCGGGTGCTGTGCCACGTCCCCCGGGCTGACGGTGGTGACCCGGCCCGTGCGGGTGCTGTGCCCCGTCCCTGGGGCTGACGGCGGTGACCCGGCCCGTGCGGGTGCTGTGCCCCGTCCCCGGGGCTGACAGTGATGACTCGGCCCGTGCGGGTGCTGTGCCCCATCCCCGGAGCTGATGGCGATGACCCAGCCCGTGCGGGTGCTGTGCCCCGTCCCCCCCCACCAGGCTCAGCCCAGCACTCAAGTCTCAGCAAATAAAAGTATCCCGTGTTCTTGGGGTGCCCTGGAGGCAGAGTGGGAGTCCCTCGTTCAACTTGGGGGTACGCGGAGCTTTCAGGAAGAGGCACACGGGTTCCTGCTTTACGTGGCACCCGAGGTGCAGGACAGGAGGACAGGGACACGTCTGTTGCGGGGTCTGCTGGTCAGCTGCCCACTTTCTCTTCGCTCTAGTGCAGAGCGAGGCCCCCCAGGCAACGTACTCCTTCAAGATCCCGGAGATCCACTTCCCGCTGGTGAGCCAGTGCGTCCAGGCCTACCTCGCGGACTTCGTGGCCCTGCTGAGCAAGGCCATGGGGCTCCTGGCGCCCGACAGCTCCGTGCTGCTGGCCCGCTTCTTCTACCTGCGGGGGGCCGTGCACCTGATGCAGGGCCAGCTGCTGGACGCCCTCCTGGACTTCCAGAGCCTGTACAAGACGGACCTCAGGATCTTCCCCGCCGACCTGGTGCGGAGGACGCTGGAGTCCATGTCGGGCCCCGAGCGCGCCCAGGCCGAGCAGGTGCCTGAGCTGCGGCGGCTCATCAGCGAGGTCCTGGACAAGCCCGGGGACGCCCCCAAGCCCGACGACCGCGTGAAGAACTTCGAGCTGCCCAAGAAGCACATGCAGCTGGAGGATTTCGTGAGGCGGGTCCAGGAGTCGGGCATCGTGAAGGACGCCGACACCATCAACCGGCTGTTCGAGGCGCTGACTGTAGGTAAGAGGGCGGCCCCGTTCGGCAGGCCGGGACGCTCCGCTCACGGTGCTGGGACCCCGAGGGGGGAGGGCTCTTCCGATCAGGCACCTGCGGGACCAGGAGGGTGGGCCTGTCCCTGCTCTTCGGGGGCAGGGCTGTGTGACTGGAGATCGGCGGCCCCGGCAGGGTCCCTCCCATCCCGGGAAGCCGCTCGCCGTGTGCGATGCTGCCGTTGGTGGGAACCTGTGCCTAACGGCACAGGAGGTGGCCTCGTCCCGTCCCCCGGGAACGCCGACCACAGTCGTCCTTTCTGCCCCTCCCTCCTCAGAGGGACCCCGGCCCCAGCTGGAGCCTTCCCGCCTGACCCCCTTCTTATGTGTTAACCAGGCACGCAGGTGTCCGAAAGCAGAACCTGCGCTTTGTGTGATTCTCAAGGACAGGTGACTTGTGTCCTGCTGTGTTAGTCAGTCTGCAGTCTGTTCCTCCACAGCATCTTTCCAGAACTTTCTAGAACTTTCCTGTGTTGGCATGCATCACTTGAGTGTCTGGCAGCCACATCTCGGGAGTAGAGCGAGGGGCCCTGGTCTGTTTGGCCATCGGGTGGCATCCAGTCATTTCACTTTTCCAAATACCCACATGGTCTGCGCCACCGGGCCTGGTGCCTGACGTGGGTGTGGGTGGCCCTCCTCAGGGTGTGTGACGCCTGCCCGAGACCCCCACCTCCCACCTCCTGGGCAGCACCGGGTGGTCAGACTCTGCTGTCCTGTCAGTTGGAAGAGGGCCTGCTCGTTTGCTCTGGAGCCATTCCGGTGCCTTCTCTCCCCATCTCTGTTTCCGTCCTGGGCCCCTCGGCCCCTGCGCAGGCCTGGCAGCTTCTCCTCCTGGTCTTGTTAGGGGGGTCCACGGGCAGGTGCAGTGGAGCCATGTTGCTGGGCACATGGGAAGCACTTGTGGGGCGGATGGCAGGGGGTGGGGGGGGGGAGCCATGTCCGGGGGAGACAGGGCCTCGTGGAGAGCCCGGGGCAGCGGTGCTCGAAACCCAGCACCTCTCTGGAGGTCGCCCTGTCCCTTCCCTTTGTGGGGCCCTCATGAGGACGCCGGGGCCACACTGGTTCAGCTGCAGGCCTGGGACACGGGACGACGGCCCCTGGGCTCACGGTTCTCGGGGAACGAGGTGTCCGAGTGGGCCTGGCTGCTCTTCAGTGTCCCCACGCCCCAGGCCCACGTGGCCTTGTTGTTTCACGGCACAAGACACTGGCGGCCTGGGCGGCGCTGTTGTCCCGGCAGGGAGAAGGGGGTCTCTCCCCCCGCTGTTACCGCCTGTGGCCGGCAGTGTGTCCCGCGGCACGTGGCCGCCTGGGAAACATGGTCTTGCGGTGGACACGTGCACAGTGTCCAGTGACCCAGACTCGTGCTGGCAGGGCTGCAGGGGACGGCTGGGAGGCCATCAGCACACATGGGCCACGCTGACGGGGGGGGCTGGTGGCCCTGTTGTCACCTTGGCTCTGTTCACGTGGCAGAACGGCTCAGTCAGTGGTCCTGGTTCCGGGACGTGCGAGGGACGTATGTTTGCCTGATGGCCCGGGTGTTGGAACAGCCCCGCGAAGTCCCAGCCAAGCGCCGCCTTGGGATGAGCTCACGCGGTGTAACGATGCATCCGAGACTGGTTATCGTCCCCATTTCATCGTTACAGACTCGAGCAGACGTTCGTAGTGCAGGACCAGCAGCTTGCACACACGGCTGCTCCCGAGGGGCCCAGGCAGGGGCCGACGCTCGGGTCAGCACGGCTGTGCCGGAGCCGGGCTCCGGTGACCTCCTGCGCCAGGAGAGGGCGGTGGGTGGGCGACGGCACGGGAGTGAGCGCTTGGCACTTCTGTGCAGAATTGGAGACAGAGAGTACGTGTCTCTCGCACGGGCGTGTGCAGTAGCCATGGGAGCTGACAGCACCGCGGGTGTGCGCGGTGGGCGTGCACGGAGTT
>PJEM01018901.1:0-17444 GCA_004023845.1 Helogale parvula
AGTCTGTTAGTCCACTAGATGTGTCAGCCCCCATCTAGGACGAGGGAAGAGGGCATCTCCCTGAGCCCACATGCGGGCCCCCCCGCTGGATATGCCACCGCACTGTCTGGGGAGGAGGGCCCCAGATGCCCGCAGGGGTGCAGCGGCCCGAGCCGCGGGCACCGTCCACAGTGGCCACTCCTCTCTGTTGCAGGACATCAGGGTGCATGGGTGCTGCCAAGATGCTCCGGGGCTCCTGCTCCGCCCTCCTGTTCTGGGGGCTCCTGGGGGCCCTCCGTGCCCAGCAGCAGGAGGCCATCGCCCCCGGCATCTCTGAGAGAAACCACTGCCCAGGTACTGGCCGCAGGGGGGGGGAGCGGGGACGGGGGGCCGCCCATAGCGGGGGGGGGCTCCCTCCCTCCGGACGCCGGTGACCCGTCCCCCGCCCCCCAGAGAAGGCGGACTGCCCCATCAGCGTGTACTTCGTGCTGGACACGTCGGAGAGCGTCACCATGCAGTCGCCCACCGACAGCCTGCTCTACCACATGCAGCAGTTCGTGCAGCAGTTCGTCAGTCAGCTGCAGGACGAGTCCTACCTGGACCAGGTGGCCCTGAGCTGGCGCTACGGCGGCCTGCACTTCTCCGACCTGGTGGAGGTGTTCAGCCCGCCCGACAGCGACCGGGCCTCCTTCACCAGGAGCCTGCAGGGCATCAGCTCCTTCCGCCGGGGCACCTTCACAGACTGCGCGCTGGGCAACATGACCCAGGAGATCCGGCGGCACCGGAGCAAGGGCACCGTCCACTTCGCGGTGGTCATCACCGACGGCCACGTCACCGGCAGCCCGTGCGGGGGCATCAAGATGCAGGCCGAGAGGGCCCGCGAGGAGGGCATCCGGCTCTTCGCCGTGGCCCCCAAGCAGAACCTGCTGAATGAGCAGGGCCTTCGGGACATCGCCAGCGCGCCCTTGGAGCTCTACCGTAACAACTACACCACCATGCGGCCCGACTCCGAGATCAACCAGGACGCCATCAACCGCATCATCAAGGTCATGGTGAGCTGCTCCCGGGCCACGCCCACGCGCGGGGCACCAGGGAGGGACGGTGGGGGCCAGACACCCGGGGCCCTCTTACCCAGTACGGCAGTGGGCAGCACACTGCCCTGGGCCTCGGCGTACCCCTCTGGGAGGGAGGCATCAGGCTTCCGCTAAGCAGGGTTTCTCTGTCTTTTCTGCAGAAACATGAAGCCTATGGAGAGGTGAGAGGCGATTTCCGTTCCTGCCCTGGCGCCGCGCTGCCCGCCGGGCCCCTGAGAGGCTCCCCCGCACCGGCCCCCGGTGCTCCCCGGCATCTGGGACAGACAAGCGGGGGCCAGGCGGCAAGGCCCCTCCGCTCACGTTGGGCCTGAGACTCTTAAGTCTGCATGAAGGGCTCCCATCCAAAACCAGGCTGTTTCAGCCCCGGGGTTGGCATTAGGGTCACCACAGGCCCACACCAAGAGGACCAGGGTTGAGGCTCAGGGTCACCCTCCAAGCGGCGGGCTCTGTCCGCCTGAGCCAGGCGACCAGCATGGGGCAGGGGCCCGTGTGCTGCGTAGCTCAGGACCTCGAGCTCTGACGCTGCCCCATCCCTGTGCGTCCTTGGCGCCGGCTCACAGCTGGGAAGGGGTGCTTCGTGCTCCGTGCGGCGCCTGCAGACACGCCCTTTCCTGGAACAGCTGCTCCACACGGCGCTTTGACACGTGGCCACGATGGGCAGTGTCTGAGCCAGCCTGGGTCTTCCCGACGTGACCGGAGCCTCCCGGGCACCCTCGAGTCACTCCCGCCCCCGCCCGTGCTGGCCGCTCGGCCTCCCGCCTGGGCCTTACTTGACGCCGCTTGCTTCTTGTTTTAGTGCTACAAGGTGAGCTGTCTGGAGATCCCCGGGCCCCCCGGCCCCAAGGGCTACCGCGGACAGAAGGTAAGACGCCTGGACGGCCCACGGGGTCTGAAATCTTTGGCTCCAAACTTAGGACCAACTACACCTCGAATGGCCTCAGTACTTCTGACCCTAGAAGAACCCAGTTCAGTTTTTATCTGCGTCCTTTTTCATAGCGTTTTGAAAAAAGCAGGAACACTTTCTTTAGTTGTAAGCTTAGCAGAGCAGCCTGCTCACCCACGTCAGCGAGACGCGAAGCAGGTTCTGGTGGCAGCGTGGCTGCGGCTTCACACGAAGCGCCCACCCCCGTCCGGCACCCGGCTGCCAGTCTTCTTAGAGCATCACTACCAGACTATCAGAAATACTGCTAGTTCGTGTCAACGGTTACAGAAAAAGGCAGAGGATCGTGGGAGCCCCGGGGGCCGAGCCCTCCTGAAACAATTATTCGGAAGTTGTCACCACATAGCCTCATGTTTTCTTCTTTCCTAAGGGAGCTGCTTAGATGTGTAGACGCATGTCAGCCAGGTCTCCAGCCAAGCGCTCCCACTGCCCTCCCTGCTCCCCCCACCCCCGTCCTGGGTGGCGGTGCCCAGGCATGGATGTGGCTGCCATGGTCCTCCCAGGTCGGGGGCGCTGGAAGTTGCCTCCGGGACCATGATTGGCCTCTGAGGGGACACAGAGGAGCCCCAAAGCAGGACAGCAGTGCAGAAGCCTCTGTCTGTCTGCTTCCTGCAGTCTCTTTGCCTCTTCCTGCCTTAATTTACCCCTTTTTCCACCATCTGCTTTTAGGGTGCCAAGGGCAACATGGGCGAGCCAGGAGAGCCTGGGCAGAAGGGACGACAGGTGAGTGTCCTCCCTGCCCCCGCCCCCACGGCCCCGCATCTCCAAGACCGGGGTTAGAGCTGTGGCCTCTGTTCTTCTTCCACAGGGAGATCCAGGCATCGAAGGCCCCATTGGATTCCCGGGACCCAAGGCAAGTGGCTGCCCTTCAAGGCTGGTGGGACGTGGGGACCAGCCTGGGCCAGGTGGGGCCAGCCACCCCCTCCAGCCTCAACGCAAGAAGTGAGGCATCTCAATATTTTGGAAACGGTCCCGAATTGAGCACCTGGCCGGAGGCTGACGCCCAGCTGCTCTTCCTCTGAGCCCGCGGGTGCAGCTCACACCCTCCCTCGAGCCCACGGGTGCAGCTCACACCCTCCCCGAGTCCAGGGGTGCAGCTCACACCCTCCCCGAGCCCAGGGGTGCAGCTCACACCCTCCCCGAGCCCAGGGGTGCAGCTCACACCCTCCCCGAGCCCAGGGGTGCAGCTCACACCCTCCCCGAGCCCAGGGGTGCAGCTCACACCCTCCCCGAGTCCAGGGGTGCAGCTCACACCCCCTCCCCTGAGCCCGTGGGTGCCGCTCGCACCCCCCTGAGCCCACGAGTACAGATCACACCCCGCAGTAACGCTGCCCTTCTTTCCTTCCAACCTCAGGGTGTTCCTGGTTTCAAAGGAGAGAAGGTGAGACTCTGGCCCAGCTGCGGCCTCGGCCCAGCAGCACCCGTCCTCGAGCTTGGGGCCCCGATCAGGGCACGGGAACCGTCGTCACGGCACCAGAGGCCCTCTCTGGGGCCCTTCTGGCCTCCTTGGTCCAAGGCAGACCTGGCCCCTGAGACAGTGGTGACTGTGATGCTGGGGGCACCGAGCTAACCTGCCTCACTTTCGTCCTGCACAGGGTGAATTTGGAGCTGACGGGCGGAAGGTAAGCAGGCTGTGCGGGCTGGGCGGGCAGGGTGCCCCAGCTTCCTGCTGCTCTGAGAGTTGACGGTTGCACCTCTCCCTCCAGGGGTCCCCTGGCCTGGCTGGCAAGAACGGGACAGATGGACAGAAGGTAGAGTGCGTCTGGGCTCCCTCCCTGGGCTGGGCGGGAGTGCAGGTGCATTTGGGCATTTCTGACGATGGGTGAGCGGAGCCTCCTGGAGACTCTCAGGCTCCTGCCTAGAGACAGGCCTCTGGGCCCCGCTGGCCGCTGCCCACAGCCCGTGGCTGGACGGGCCCCGGTGGCACCACTGCAGTGGACACAGGGCGGATAAGAACACCGAAGAGCCAGCAGACGTTTGCTCCTGAGGACCCAGCCCGGATCCAGATCTGGCCCGCCTGGCAGGCCGCACTCATGCACACGTGGGGTGCCGGGCGGACAGCACTCGGGCCCTCGGTTCTGGCCGCAACCCGGGGACCCGCCACTGCCCCACGGAGATGCCCCTGAGCAGTGGAGCCGCGGACACACAGTGGTGTGCCTGCCGGGTGTGGAAGTGGCGGGGACTGCACCTGCGCCAACGCCCGTCCCTGGCACACGTCCCGGACGCGCCCTCACCCTCTGCTCCCCTCTTCTCCTCCAGGGCAAGCTGGGGCGCATCGGGCCTCCTGGCTGCAAGGGAGACCCCGGGAGTCGGGTGAGCCCAGCTTGTGCTCCTCCTCGGGTTAAACCCCTGGCCCTGGGTGCCTGGCGGGGGCGGGCAGGGTGGTGGCCAGCCCCGCGAGCTGCAGCAAGGAAGCTTGGGCCCTTCCTTCAGCCCCTCTCCTGCCTGCGCCCGACCCCCACCCAGGGTTCCACTGGGCTGTGGCCACACAGCAGGGAATAACAGGGACTTCTGGGTGAGCTCAAGGGCAGCTGCTTCTCCGGACCGTGGTTCCGGCAGCGGCCGAGCCGGCAGAGCACTCAGTCCCGACGATGGGGTGTTTGCCACCTGCCCCGAGCTCACGGGGAGACCCCCCCCCCCGCCCCCGCACAGCTCCGGGCAGGAGCCAGGCCAGCCCTGTCGTTCTGTCTTGCAGGGCCCCGATGGATACCCAGGGGATGCCGGCAGCCCCGGGGAGCAAGGGGACCAGGGCACCAAGGTAGGCTGCCGGGCCAAGGTGGGGGCCCTCCGGGACAGACCCGGCGGCCCCTCCCCACCAGCAGCACCTTGGTCCTGGGGGAGGCAGCCCGGCCAAGAGGCCCAGCAGAGAGGGCCTGTCCCTGCAAACCGGCTGTCAGGCAGGAGGCCTGGGAGTGTCCTGCCTGAGGGGTCACTGGGTGCCCACGCCCAGGGGGTGTGGGGTGCTCACACTCAGGGGAGTTAGGGGTGCTCAAACGTAGGAGGGTCATGGGGTGCACACATCCTGGAGGTCATGTGGTACCCACGCCCAAGGGGGAGTCATAGGTTACCCATGCCCCAGGGGACGCCCTCACACGGGTGACGGAGTGTCCTGCCTGAAACGGTAGCCGTCCATGGCCAGCTCAGGGCTGTGTGTCCTGGCTCAGCTCTGTGGTGCCCCGGTGGCCACAGCAACAAGCCCAGTCCCCTCCAGACCTCTCAGCGCCCCCTCGGGAAAGCTCTCAGCGCCCGTGGGTGTTCTGCGTCCACCCTCCGGGCTGCCCCGGCCGCTGGAGAAGCAGGAAGGACAGCCCTTCCCCTGGCCCACGTCGGGTGAACTCACCCACGCAGCCGTGCGGGGCCCACTGCTCGAGAGCAGGGCCCTCCCCTGTCGCCAGCGTCCGAACGATTGAAGACCGACTTCTCCAAACCTTTCCAGGGAGATGCTGGCCGCCCAGGACGCAGAGGACCCCCAGGAGACAGTGGGGCCAAAGGCAGCAAGGCAAGTGCCTCCAGCGGGTCCCCCCACCCCCGCCACAGCCAGACCCCAGCCGTCCCACCAGCCCAGAGCCGGGAATGCGGCAAAGCCCTGTGTTCTGCGCACGCTGCCGGGTGACCGGGCCCCCACGCCCACCCGACGGCGGCTGGGCTCTGGCGTGAGGACACTCCGCGGGGCCCTTCCCTGCTGTGGCCGACCCGTCTCCTCCCCACAGGGATATCAAGGCAACAATGGGGCCCCTGGAAGTCCTGGTGTGAAAGGAGCCAAGGGCGGACCTGGACCCCGAGGACCCAAAGGCGAGCCGGTGAGTTCATGCTCCTCCCCCACTGGGGCCCAGAGGTCAGCGACCGGCCTGGGTGGGCTGTCCCCTCTGGGCCCAGCCCTGCCTCAGGAGCGCCCCACATGCCCTGCATCCTCCTGGAGCGTCCCTTGCCGCCCAGTGCAACAGGCCACCCACGGGCCGCATTCGGGACAGGGCAGGACCCCTGCTGTCCAGGCTCCTCTGCGCCTCCCCCTGGGAACTGGCCTCGTGTCCCCACGGGGCCCTCCCTGCAGGATGCTCCGAGGGCTGAACCTTCAGGCCGGCGTGCACTCTGTGGGTCCCTCGCAGCGACCCCACCCGGCTGTCCCCTCGTGTCTACTGCAGGTCGAATGGGACCTGGCCCTGGGCTGGTCCTCAGAGGGGACACATCCCGAGGACTGGCCTCACCCAGAAGTGAACGGGGTGGCCGTGCTGATGGCTGGTCCAAGCTGGGCCCCGGGCACGTCAACTGAACTCCTAGTAGACTAGGTCTTTCAAGCTGATCAGGCCCCCTATTTCCTAAGTCCCTGGCTGCAGAGGACCAAGGCCCCTCCCCCAAAGCCCAGGTCCAAGTGAGGAGAGCACAGCATGGGGTCCCCACCGCCACGTGGCCCCACCACCAAGGCCCCCCCGTTCTCTGCAGGGCCGCAGGGGGGACCCAGGAGCCAAGGGCAGCCCAGGCGGTGACGGCCCCAAGGGTGAGAAGGTGAGCATCTGAGAGCGGCAGCTGTTGGCCGAGTCTGCACCAGCATCTCCCCACGGTGTCGACGGGTCCGTGGGACAACAGACCACCAACATCTCCCCGCCGCGTCCACCCAGGAAAACAAACGTGCCCCCAGGGGCCTGGCCATCAGTGGGGGCAGAGGCACCCCCTACAGGTTCTCAGGAAGCAGGAGACAGGTGACCCCCACCCACACCGCCGGCTGAGGAGTGTGAGGACAGCAAAGCCGGTTTCCTGAGCGTCGTGCACAGCTGTCCCGGCCTCGCACTGCTCCGCCGCGCAGCTTTCGGTTGCAGACACACACACTCCTGTAGTTAACTCAGGAGGTCTTTGTCTTTGTGGCAAAATCCGAGCACTGACTGTTCCCCAGGAGACCTGGGTCAAGGGCTTGAAGGGGGGGCTTCCTCCCCTGGGAAAGGGGTCGCAGTCCCTCCCTGGAGCAGGACCGTTCCAGTGTCACCTGCCATAACCTGGCATCTCCCCTCCTCTCCCCGCCCCTCCACATGTCCCAGGCTCACTGGGCCTCTCTTCCAACAGGGAGACCCTGGCCCCGAGGGGCCCCGGGGTCTGGCTGGAGAGGTTGGCAACAAAGGAGCCAAGGTAAGTGAGGCCGCGCATCCTCCCGGGGCAGGCACTCAGCTGCCGACTGGAGGGGGGACTCGGGGCTCCCCGCCCCTCCCCTGCCCAGGGACTCTCGGAGAGCAGGAAGAACCCCCATCCCTGCCCGATCTGCAGGGATCAACAGTGGGGTCTCTGAGGTGCCGCATCCGATTTCTTTCAGGGAGACCGAGGCTTGCCTGGACCCAGAGGCCCTCAGGGGGCTCTCGGAGAGCCTGGGAAGAAGGTCAGTAGCAGGACACCTGGCAGGGCCCCCACCCTGTAATGCCACTTGGGTCCTCCTGTCCTCAAGACACTGTCCCCAAGCAAGACACTGTCTCTGTGACCCACTCTGGCAGCAGCACAGTGAGGGGACAAGGGCCACTATGTGCCTCACAAAGACGCTCTGCCCTGAGGGGTCCCGCTTCATCAGGCGTGAGGCGGTGTGGGGCCCAGGGGCCAGGACACGGCACACGGAGGAAGAGGAGCTGGGCAGTGACCTCAGGGCGCCCAGTGCCCCCCAGGCAGCAGGGGCCAGGGCAGTGTCGCTGGAGGCGGTCAGTCCGCATGCTTCTGACTCCGTTTTCTCTCTGTCCTCAGGGATCTCGGGGAGACCCTGGTGACGCTGGTCCCCGTGGAGAGTCGGGACAGCCTGGTCCCAAGGTATACCCCATACCCCGCTGGGCAGGACCAGCCTCAGCCCTGGAGTGAGGCTGCCGGGAGCGCCCCAGGCCCACTCCCTTGGCGTGGGGGGCAGAGGGAGCGGGCAGCCCCTCCAGCTCTCACCCTCGGGGGTAGCACGTCCCTCCCCAGGCGGGTGGCCCCCTCCACCCTCTCCTCGGTCCCTGCCAGCCCGGTCTCTTCCTTTCCCACTGGACCCTCCCTGACCGGCCTCCCCGTCCTGTAGGGAGACCCCGGCAGGCCCGGATTCAGCTACCCAGGACCCCGAGGAACGCCCGTAAGTCCCGGCATGAGTTGGGGAACCCACTAGTTTCTGCAGGGGCCTCCCTCCCGGGGACAAGGGGAAGGGAGGGGCAGGGGTCACCTGGCAGGTGCAGAGGCCCCCACGGATCCACACAGGGCAGCGGGTGTGGCATTCACCTGCAGCACCAGGGCTTTATACAGCGCGTGACACCTGAGACCATAAGGCGAGGGTGGGGGGGCTTCCAAACATCTGTGGGTCCCCAGGAGAACCAGCTGCCCACCCCAGGGACAGCCCTTTGGGCTCCGTGCTGAGTGACCGTGACCTGTGCTTGCTTCCCAGGGAGAGAAAGGCGAGCCTGGTCCGCGCGGCCCAGAGGTACGTACAGAGGCCTCCCTGCCCCCACCGTGGGGAGGCCCGAATGCCCCTCCCTCACACTCAGCCACCGACGAGCGTCCTCTGCGTGGTGGCAGCGCCACGCGCTAGTCTCTGTCAGACCAGAAACCCCATCTCTCCTGAAACGCTGTGTGTGGCCAAGTAACAAACCCTATTGCCAGGCACCGGTTCTTCCTGGCAAAAGCAGGCCGTGACCCCGCAGACGCCTTGGAGGTCTTGGCTGGGGGGGGCAGTGCCAGCTCCCCAGCCCTGGCTGACCAGTGTGCCATGTCTCAGGGGGGCAGAGGCGACTTTGGCGCCAAAGGAGAGCCTGGGAGGAAGGGCGAGAAGGGTGAGCCTGTAAGTACCCGGGGCCAGGGGTGCAGGGGGCTGCAGGGGGCTGCAGGGGGAGTGCATGAGGGGGCAGAGGAGTGCAGGAAGGGTGCATGATGGTGCAGAGGGTACAGGACAGTGCAAGGGGGCATGCATGAAGGTACAGAGGGGTGGGGGGTGCATGAGGGTGCAGAGGGGTGCAGGGGAGTACATGAGGGCACAAGGGTGCAGAGGTATGCAGGGTGCCTGCGGGACTGAGTGTGCAGGGGGATTCAAGGGGGTGCAGGGGGGTGTAGGGGTGTGCAGGGGCTGAGCGTGCAGGGGTTGTAGGCCTGCCAAGGGTCAAGGCTGCCACCCACCCACCCCTCTCCCTCCTCAGGCAGATCCCGGTCCCCCGGGGGAGCCCGGCCTGCGGGGGCCAAGAGGCGCCCCAGGACCCGAGGTAGGTCAGTTGCTGGTCCCTCCAGCACTCAGGCCACAGCCCTGGGCCAGCCCGGCCAGCGTGCACCCCGAACCTCAGGGCCGTGCCGGTGGTGGACCTGTGGGGCCGGTGCACGGGGTGTAGGGGGCTGCCCAGCCTCAGCCCAGACAGGGGCCACCCCTCACTGTCATCTTTCCTCCTCCAGGGAGAGCCCGGCCCCCCTGGAGACCCCGGCCTCACGGTGAGTGTCAGGTGGAGACGGAATGGTGTCCTCCTCCTAAAATGGGGACACAAGGGCAGCGGGGATGAGGTCAGAGGCCGGGGTCAGCAAGAGCTTGCTCTCTCGGGCCGCAGCTGACCCCTTATTTTGCAGGAGTGTGATGTCATGACCTACGTGAGGGAGACGTGTGGGTGTTGCGGTGAGTCTTGGCCCCCACTTGTGTCCTTGGGGGCCCTCATCCAGGGGTCAGGGTCATCTGTCTGGGCCACACCCTCCCCCTCAGGGTCACTGTGTCCACCGTCCGCTGGCTGCGCACCTGGGGGTGTCTCCCAGGGCCCGGGGTCCGTGCACACCTGCCCCTCCCACTGACCCTGCACCCGGCCCCCAGACTGCGAGAAGCGGTGTGGGGCCCTGGACGTGGTGTTCGTCATCGACAGCTCTGAGAGCATCGGCTACACCAACTTCACCCTGGAGAAGAACTTTGTCATCAACGTGGTCAACAGGCTGGGGGCCATCGCCAAGGACCCCAAGTCGGAGACCGGTCAGCCGCGCCCACGGGGGGCGGGTGGGGGGCGGGGGGTCCCGCGCGGGCAGGCAGGACGCCCTGAGGTGCGGTCACGGAGTCAGTGGACAGACAGAAATTCAAGGAAGGGGCCTCGGCGCGGCAGGGTCCCCAGGGCCCGCGGGGGTGGGCGGTGCCTCGGGCCAGCCCCGTGACGCCCCGTGTGGCCGCCGCAGGGACGCGCGTGGGCGTGGTGCAGTACAGCCACGAGGGCACCTTCGAGGCCATCCAGCTGGACGACGAGCGCATCGACTCGCTGTCCAGCTTCAAGGAGGCCGTCAAGAACCTGGAGTGGATCGCGGGGGGCACCTGGACGCCCTCGGCCCTCAAGTTCGCCTACAACAAGCTCATCAAGGAGAGCCGGCGCCAGAAGACCCGCGTGTTCGCCGTGGTCATCACGGACGGCCGCCATGACCCCCGGGACGACGACCTCAACCTGCGGGCGCTGTGCGACCGCGACGTCACGGTGACGGCCATCGGCATCGGCGACATGTTCCACGAGAGGCACGAGAGCGAGAACCTGTACTCCATCGCCTGCGACAAGCCGCAGCAGGTGCGGAACATGAGCCTCTTCTCGGACCTGGTGGCCGAGAAGTTCATCGATGACATGGAGGACGTCCTGTGCCCGGGTGAGCGGCGGCGGAGTGCGGGCTCCCTGGGCTTGCCCGGGGGGGGCGGGGGGGGCGCCCACGGGCGGCGGAGAGCCCAGCCCCCGCCCGCACCAACGGAGACTGACCAGGACCCTCGGTCCCTTTCCTTGCGCCTAGACCCTCAGATCGTGTGCCCGGACCTCCCCTGCCAAACAGGTAACTCGGGGCGCTGCCGAGCCCCCTGCCTAGACTAGCAGGTGGCCCAGTGCTGGGGAGGAGGGGCCGCTGCGGGGACCCCCCCACCCCCCGGCAAGAAACCTTCAGGTTGGCGTCTCAGCCCGCGACAGCGGCTTCGCGGCCCCAGGACCCCGGCACGTCTGAGGAGGGGCTGGGGGTGAGGGTTGGCATCTGGAGCCCTTTGGTCACCCCCTCCTGCACTTAGCTCATGTTGGGAAGGGTGCTCCGCCCAGGCCTGCACTCGGCTGGCAGGCTGCTGGCCTCCAGAGCAGACTCACGGCCTCCTCACCTTGTGGTCCCCGTCCTGCAGGAGGGGCAGACCCCCCAGAGCGTCTCGAAGTCCACAGAGTGGCTGATTTACAGCCGTCTGGGAGGCGCACGCTCCTGCTCCCACTCCCAGCCCGAGCCGCTGCCTCTGGGAGCTGGTGTTCGGGCCTGTGCCCCTGGCCCGACAGGGTCGCACCATGATTGAGCATGGAGTGCTGGGCGCGCAGAGAGGCTGTCCCAGGTCCTGTGGGCCCGGGAATGGGTGGAGTGGCATCGTCCGCACTCTGCTGGCATCTGGATGCCACCCCCAAGGCTTTCCCGCCCGGTGACTGAGGCCAGGGGGCCCTCGGAGGTGCCCTGGGTGCGGCCGGACCTCCCTGCCAGCCTGGGTCCTGGAACCAGCACCGGGGCCTCTGGCCGGGCCGTGGGCACTCGGCCCATATCCTCCCAGGAGCCGGCTCAGGGAGCTGGGGCCACCATGGGGGGCACGCGGGGCCGCGTTGCCAGGTCCAGCGGAGGACACAGCTAGGAAACGCGGGGCCTGCGTCCACGTCCCCGTCTGCCATGCGAAGTCAGCCTTTCTGGGCTTGCGCGTACCCCTCGGGCGGGTCTGAAGACGCAGAGGCAGCCCCGGGGGAAGAACTGCCTTGGGTTGGGGGCAGGAGTCCCCAGCCTTCCCTGACAGAGAACATCCCAGAAAGTGGTCATCACGGTTGTACCTCTGGCCACAGCTGTGAGTTCTGGGATCATTCTGGACACTGCCTGGGCGTGGGGTCCCCAGAGTCAGCTGGCAATGGCTGGAGGCAGTACCCACACCTGAGGCCCATCTCTGCCAGAGCCCCGCGGCGCCCCCGCCCCGCCCGGCACAGCACCCCAGCCGTCGCGGGGTGGGTCTCCCCATCAGGCGGGCCCCTGAGGGCCGGAACCCGGAGCCTCAGCCCAGGCGCAGGCCCAGCTGAGGCCCCGCCGTGGCGGGACGCTCCGGCTCCTCCGCACTGAGAGCGAAGTTGGCTGAGGCTCTCGGTCGAGGCCCCTTGTCAGGCTGAGAGGTCCCTGCTCCCTGTCACCGAGGACTTCCTCACGAGCGAGCGTGAGGCTTTGTCGCGGGCTTTTCCTGCATCTTTGGGTGGGATCGTGTGACTCGCCTTCCGCAGCGTGTTGGTGTGACGGAGGATGTTGGTTTTCAGGCGGCGAGCCCGACTTGCAGACCTGGGCTAAATCCCATCGGTCGTGGTGCGTGCGTTTTCTACACCGTGGGATTTGATTTGCTCCTATCTCCTTGGGGACTTTGGCATCTGTGTTCATGAGAGGCATCAGGCTGCCGCCTCCTCTCTTGTGAGGTCTCTGGTTTTGCTGTTAGAGTACTGCTGGCCCCTGGGACGCTGACCTGCTGCCCCTGAGCCTCCGGGACCCTGCAGCAAGGGGGGCGGCTCCCCAGACCCTTATCCGCCTTCTCCTGACTGCCTTTTCTGCTAAACTCACAAGTTCATCCTGTAAAGAAAGCAGACATAGCTGCAGGACGAACCACTCCCCGGCACCCTGGGGCCAGGTGTGCCTCTCGGCCTCGCCAGGCTACAGACAGGATTACAGGTGGATGCGGGTGACCCTGGCCCCAGGCTTGGACCGGGCCAGGGAGCGGCTTCCGTGACTGGGTCAGAACCATGAGGTCTGGACCCCAGGTGGGGGCCTGGGGTGACTTGAGCCCACCTTCCCTGGAACAGAGGCCGGAGACCCTCTGGGGCTGGGCGTGCAGGGGGACAGGCCCCGGGACAGTGTGTGTGCTGCGGGGTGAGGTCCACGGGACCCGGCCACCAGGGTTTGCTACCTGGCACCCACCCAGAGGAGACAGAAACTCCTGGAACATTAGGACAGGAGGCGGTGGTGCACATGGAGCAGGGCGCCCACGAGGTCAGGCCCTGACGCCCCGAGTGCCCGTGTCAGAGCCGCCCCCGGGTCCACGAGGGGCAGTTCTGGGCAGTAGAAGATGGGCACCTCGACGCAGGAAGGAGGACTTCCCACTGCAGGCCTTCTGGTAACGGTTCTGAGAGGGGGTCCGGGGCCTGCCGGCCGATCAGCAGGTCGGGGCTGGGATGGACAACTCTCCTGGCCGCACTGGGTTTTCTGTCGGGCGTCGTAAGTAGGGCTGGGGTCCTCCGGGGGCACAGCCTCGAGCCGCTAGAAGCTAACCCGAGACTGCTCAAGTGTCGGTGCCACCCTGTGTGCCAAGAGTCTCTCGGGTCTCCGGGTCTGTCATAACCCCGAAGGGGCGTCTACTCCCCATCTCCCCGGCAGCGCGCTTTCTGCGGGCTCCCCAGTCCCCCGTGCCTCCTCATCCCACCCCTGGCCGAGCCTAACACCCGTTCCTCGCTTGGGCCCTAAGTCATCCCGGAGGAGAGACGCACCCGGCTCCCGCCATGCGCTCGGCCCAGGAGGGCGGCTGGAGGCGCACCCGCGCCAACTTAGTGCCTTAAAGCCTTCTCTGGGTGCCCCTGCAGATGGACCGTGGCCTGGCGGCGAGCCCCCGGTCACCTTCCTCCGCACGGAAGAGGGCCCGGACACCTCCTTCCCCAGGACCATCCCCCTGATCCAACAGTTGCTAAACGCCACGGAGTTCACGCAGGACCCGGCCGCCTACTCCAGGCTGGTGGCCGTGCTGGTCTACACCGCCGAGCGAGCCAAGTTCGCCACCGGAAACGAGCGGCAGGACTGGATGGAACTGTTCATTGACACATTTAAGCTGGTGCACAGGGACATCGTGGGGGACCCCGAGACCGCACTGGCCCTCTGCTGAAGCCGCAGGGGCTGCCCCGCCCAGCTGCATTAGCTCCCCGAGGCCGCTAGGACAGCAGAAATCTGTTCTCGCTCAGCCTGGAGGCCAAAAATCCAAGACCCCGCTGTGGCGGAACCACGTTCCCTCTGGGGGCTGCAGGGAGGATCCTTCCTGCCTCCTCCGGCTCCTGGCTGCCTCCATTGTCATAGAGCCCTTCCTCTTTGGTAGCCTGACCGCCCTGCCTCCCCCTTACAAGGGGTTTATGGTGGCACTCAGGGCCCACTAGAGAATCCAGAATAGTTTCAAGGTCATCATTTAATTCCATCTGCGGTTTGGGGGGGGGGGGGCTGGCATATTAGGTCATATTCACAGGCTCCTGGATTAGGATGTGGGCATCTTTGGAGAAGCCATTATTTAGCCAAAATTGAGACACCAGAGCAGAGCCTTGCAAATCCGCCCAGAACTCCTAGCTTCCCTCCAGCTTCTGCCTGCGGTCACCCCTTGTGCATTTTTGTCAGCCTCCCTGGTTGATGCATTGAGGAAAACTGCCCCACAGAGCAGCCTCCCCCCACGTGTGTCTCTGCTGGCAGTGACCGGGAAGCGCAGGGACCCAGACGACTTGCTAGACATTTTCAGCAAGTCCCAGCTGCGTGGATTTAAAGCAGAAGCTGCTTTTCATCTGTGCTGCCCCCAAATAAGCTATGTCAGTAACTGAAGCTCCTTTTGAAAAAATCCAGCAACCGCTGCTCCACCTGCTGGTAGCCTGGCGTCCACACCGCGTGGTGACGGCCCAGGGAACACCCTTCAGATGTTGTGACACATCTTAAACATTCTATAAAAGCTGAAACAGAACGTGAATGCATTGCTGTGGTCAAGTGCCGTGCTGCTGGGGCGACAGGCCGCTGGCCGGGGCCAGACTGCAGCGGCTGCCCCAGGCCTGGGTCCGGGGCTGCGGCCCTGGGCGTTGGTGCCAGGAGTCAGAACCTCCTTGATGGGATCACCACGCTCCTGGCCCCCGGGTCAGGGAACCTGGACCCACGTCCCAGAGGGGGACCCATAGGGCTGAGGAGCTGAATGGGTGCAGGATGGGCCACCCAACCCCGACTGTGGCTCCGGTTGAAGTGTCCAGGGGCCTGGCCGCGTGTCTGTGGATGTGAGGAGTGAGTCTGCAGGCTGTGGCCTCGCCCCCACACTGTCTGGTGACCACCCAGAGGCCAGCGGGGCCCTCCTCAGGTCACAGGGAGTCCCCGGGGCTGCTGCGGGGTCTGGCCGCCCCTGTGCCTACTGCCTCCCTGACAGAGGTCTAGTCAGAGAGGACACGGGCTCCTCTGGCCCATGCTCCGAGAGCTGGGCGAGGTGTGGCCCGCCAGCCTCGGCAGCTCTGGGGCCACAGCGACTGCGGGGGTTACGGCCAGAGGGGCCTGCTTGCAGCCTGGAGGTCTTCAGGGCTGGGGGTCGTTATGAGACCTTTTTACGTGACTACAAACTCAAAAGCAGCCTCCCTGACCCTCTCTCCCACCCTGACTGTGGACTGTGGCCATTTGGGGGGTCCCCTTCCTGCCCAGGAGGGCCTGGAGGAGGCCAGAGATGGTGCTTGGAGGGTGGAAATAAGCCTCTCAGTCCTCAGGTTTCCTGGTAAAAGAAAACCAGCGAAGGTGGTGACAGATTCCGAGGAGATGGGGCCGGGCTCCCTGCACCCCTTGCCTGGGGGACACCATGCTGGGGGCACCGGATGATGCCCCCCCACACCCCGGTGGTTCTTCCTGGCTCCAGTGGGGGGCGGTGGTCTAAAGAGATGAGCGGGGCACGGCCAGGGCGTGGTGCGGGGCTGCCCCCGGGCCTGCGGCGCCAGGACAGGTAGCCTCCCCCGGGTCGCCCGCCCACCACCCCGTCTTGCCCCCAGAGCTGTACGTGGCCCAGTGCACTCAGCGGCCTGTGGACGTCGTCTTCCTGCTGGACGGTTCCGAGCGGCTGGGCGAGCAGAACTTCCACAAGGCGCGGCGCTTCGTGGAGGAGGTGTCCCGGCGGCTGACGCTGGCGCGCAGGGACAACGACCCGCTCAACGCGCGCCTGGCCCTGCTGCAGTTCGGGGGCCCGGGCGATCACCGGGTGGCCTTCCAGCTCACCTCCAACCTGACGGTCATCCACGAGGCGCTGGAGGGCGCGCGCTACCTCAACTCCTTCTCGCACGTGGGCTCGGGCATCGTGCACGCCATCAACCAGGTGGTGCGCGGGGCGCCTCCCGCGCGCCGCCACGCCGAGCTGGCCTTCGTGTTCCTCACCGACGGCGTCACGGGCAACGACAGCCTGGAGGAGGCGGTGCACTCCATGCGCAAGCAGAACGTGGTGCCCACCGTGGTGGCCGTGGGCGGCGACGTGGACGAGGACGTGCTGTCCAAGATCAGCCTGGGCGACGGGGCCGCCGTCTTCCGCGAGAAGGACTACGACAGCCTGGCGCAGCCCGGCTTCTTCGACAGGTTCATCCGCTGGATCTGCTAGCAGCCCCGCTCCCGCCCCGACGGCCTGGCCCCGAGCCCCGACCCGCTTCCCGGGCCCAGGCCCCCGCCCCGCCCCGCCCCACCTGCCCCTCCCCCACACCTCCCCGTGCCCTCAGCCTGGCGCCCCGCCCCACAGGCCCCGTCCTCCCATCCGTGGTGCTACTCAGACCCCACCCAGAGGCCCCGCGTGCCGGGGACTCCATCTCTGGGTGTGGGTGTGAGGTCAGGAAAGGAGGACCCCCGCCCACGCGCAGCTCCTCCAGAGGGTCCCACAGCCCTACACCCCTCCTGCCCATCTGCCCGCTCCCTGCCCTCCACGCCCTCCCTGGACCCCAGAGGCTTCGCCGGCGCATCCTGGCAGCCAGTGCTCCAGACGGTCATGGGCAGGCTCTCACTGCCCCGCCCAGCCTCAGCCCTGGGCCCCGCAGCCCCTCCTGTGCTCCCCCAAGGCTCTCTGTGGAGCCCACCTGATCCACTGGTCGTGCTCCAAAGTGCCCGCCTGGGCCTTCGGAGGTCACCTGTCCCAGACTGAGCCCTGCACATCCCTGTACGCACTCAGCCCCGCACAATAAAGGCTTCGAACTGCCTCCTGCGCTCCGCCTCCTATGTCTGCACCCACCACGGACCTCTGTGGTGGCCACGGAGACATTGACGGTTCACGTGTACCAGGACTGATCTGGTGCCCCAGCTGGCCTCCTCTCCTGGGGGCAGGTGCTGTCCCCAGGCCCTGGAACCCGCACCTGTCTAGCTGGCATTGAGCTGGAAGGGATGCTGCTTGCTGGCTGAAGTCCCCCTCTGTCCCCAAGCCAAGCCAAAATGCTTTAAAAACGTTTGTTGTGGGGCACCTTGATCTCATGGCTTGAGTTCGAGCCCTGAGTCGTGAACTCAGAGCTATGGGTGGGGGGCCTGCTTGGTATTCTCTCTCCCTGTCTCTCTGCCTCTCCCCTGCTCTCTCTCTGTCTCTTTCTCTCAAAAAAAAAGTTTGTTGCTTTGCATGAGGCCATATTTTGGGTCGACAGATTCTAAGTGACTCTTTGTTCAGACACGCTGGTCTTTTAAATTCACCTTCTGGGAAGTTCTGTACAGCAGTCCCCCCCCAAACCACCGCCCCCGCCCCAGAC
>PJEM01018902.1:0-17442 GCA_004023845.1 Helogale parvula
TTCTCTATTCTATTCCATTGGTCTATGTGTCTGTTTTTGTGCCAATACCATACTGTCTTGATGATGACAGCTTTGTAGTAGAGGCTAAAGTCTGGGATTGTGATGCCTCCCGTTTTGGTTTTCTTCTTCAATATAATTTTGGCTATTCGGGGTCTTTGGTGGTTCCATACGAATTTGAGGATAGTTTGTTCTAGCTTTGAGAAGAATGTTGGTGCAATTTTGATGGGGATTGCATTGAATGTGTAGATTGCTTCGGGTTGTAATGACATTTTCACAATGTTTATTCTTCCTATCCATGAACATGGAATATTTTTCCATTTCTTAGTGTCTTCTTCGATCTCTTTCATAAGTTTTCTATAGTTTTCATCATATAGGTCTTTTACATCCTTGGTTAGGTTTACTCCTAGGAGCTTCAATTATTTTTAATATGAAAAGAAGCCACTTGTCAGTCTGACTTCAAAAGTTGATACTTTGAGAGGACTATCTCTTCTTTATCATAATGCTTTTAAGATTTTTCTCTTTATTCTGGTTATAAATTATTTTTATTTTTATTTATTTATTTTTTAAATAGTTTATTGTCAAATTGGTTTCCATTCTAAACTATTTTTATGATGTATCTAAGTGTGGTGTTGTTTGTATGAATCCTGGTTTGATTCTGGAGGGTTAATGAATCTGTAGAATAATATCTTTCACTGGTTTGAGATCACACTTAGCCATTATCTCTTCCTAGTCTTATTCAGCCTATTTGTTTTATTCCTCTATTGCGGGGGCGGGGGGGGGGGTGGACTCATACTATGTATGTCTCCATATCTTTGGTTTCTAACCTTCATTCCTAATTTTTCTAAATTTATCTCTGAATGCTTCACTCTGAATATTTTTTACTGATCTGTATTCTTGTTCAAAAATTTTCTCTTTAGCTATTTCTAATCTTCTGTAAAACTCTTTTATTCAGCTCCTAATTTTATCCATTGTAATTTTAAAAAGTGACACACGATTCTCTTTACTACTTCCATATTTCTGGTAAAATTCTTGGTTTTATCTTTTATCCTTTAAACATAATAACTTTAATTAAAAGTTTATGTGTGTTAGCTCCAAAATTTGAAATCTTTCTGGGTCGTTCTGTCTATTGTTTCTGTTATTTTAATTCATGTTGTGGGAACTCCTCAAATCCCAAATTGTGTGTCTGGTAGTATTTATGCAAAACTTTTATAGATAACACGTGACGTCGAGAATAACATGTCTTCTCTTGAAATATATTTGCTTTTGCAAGGAGTCAGAGACACTAGCACTCAGATATCACCTTCACACAATTTCAGTGACTGAAGTGGTCACAAGTTGAGATGCATATCTGCTCTTTATTAAACTCACTCCTAAGGCGCACCTTGGGTGGTTTCAGGTAACCAGCCACTGTCGGCATTAGTTCTCAAGACAGAAACTCACTGCGTGGCACCTGATCTCTCAGACTTCCTCTTCAAAACTGGCTGTGTCTCAAGGGGAAAAAAGGATGTTCTCAGTTATAGAATCTCCGGGCTAGTGTGTTCATCTTGAATTTGTTTAGTAACTCTTTATGAAATCATTAACTCTCTTGTACCTTGAGTTGGATTTTTTTAATCATTTTTAAAAAGTTTATTTATTTTTGTGAAAGAGAAGGCTTAAGCAGGTGAGGGGCAGAGAGAGAGGGATCAAGAGAATCCCAGCAGGCTCCAAGCTCTGAGCTATCAGCACAGAGCCTGATGTGGGGCTTAAACCCATGAACCATGAGATCATGATCTAAACAGAAATCAAGAGTCAGACACTCACTGAGTCACCCAGGCACCTCATTTTGTCTATCTTTTCTTAATAGTCTTCAGCAGGAAGTTTAGTTTGACCCACTCAGTGTGCCAATACCGAAGCTGTAACTCCCCTGCTGGGGCCTGAGGCTAATGCCATTGCACAGAAATGGAAACCTCTCCATGGTCTACTTCCAAGACTTTGTGCTGGAGGGATTTGAAGGTGGTCTGGAGACTCAGGCTCTGCTCTTTGCTGTTTTCCTGACCCTGTACATGGTGACTGTGCTGGGGAACCTCACCATGACTGTGGTCATCACCGTGGATGCCCGCCTGCACTCCCCAATGTACTTCTTCCTCAAGAACCTCTCCTTCCTGGACTTGTGCTACACATCTGTCATTGTCCCCAATGCCCTGGCCAACTTCTTCTCCCCATCCAAGGTCATCACCTTTGCAGGCTGTGCCACCCAGCTATTCTTCTTCTCCTTGCTGGTCACCACTGAAGGCTTCCTTCTGAGTGTCATGGCCTATGACCGTTTCGTGGCCATCTGCAGACCCCTGCACTACCCCATCACCATGTGCCACTCAGCCTGCATGCGCCTGGTGCTGGGCAGCTACTGTGGAGGCTGCCTCAACTCTATTGTACAGACCACCTTTACATTCCGCCTCCTATTCTGCAGCTCCAACCACATCAACCACTTCTTCTGTGACGTGCCCCCTCTGCTCCAGCTCGCCTGTGGCAACACCGCCATCAATAAACTTCTCTTGTTTGGCATCTGTGGGCTCATCATTATGGGTGTGGCACTTGTGATCCTCATCTCCTATGGCTACATCACAGTGACCATCCTGAGGATGCACTCAGCAGCCGGTAGATGCAAGGTCTTCTCTACCTGTGGCCCCCACATGACTTCAGTGGCTCTCTTCTTTGGGACTGCCTTTGTCATGTATGCCCAGCCAGGAGCAATTGAGTCCATGGAGCAGGGCAAGGTGGTCTCTGTCTTCTACACGTTGGTCATCCCAATGCTCAATCCCCTCATCTACAGTCTGCGAAACAAGGACGTGAAGGACGCCCTGCGGAGGCTGGGCCAGAAACACATGGCCACGTTAAGGATGTGCTGGAGGAAGACAGTGTGTCCTGTGGGCTGGATGGAGGCCTCTGAGAGACAGTGAACTATGAGGACCCCTTCAAACCTCTTCCATTCCAGATGGCATTAGATGTGTTAAGAAACTCATTCATTTACTCATTCAATCAATGTTGCTTGAAAGCATAATGGACCACATACTACTAAGTTTAAAATGCATAGACAAATAGGGGTGTTCTTCACCCCAAACTCTAAATGTTCAAAGGAGAAATGACTTGAATCACATGAAGATAGAGCAATTTCTGGGTGTCAAGGCAGGGGTGGTGTCATGGTTCTCTGGGCCATCCATGGGATTTAGTAGGAAAGTAGACAAATGTTTGTGATCTTGATCAAACTTGGAAGGAAAAAATGTTTGCATACACTGTACCTCCACCCTCCTGTCCTCCAGATGCAGAGCTTTGCTGTCTCTTGTTGGCCAGACTTGAGCATTAACTGAAAGGGGCACCTGCCTCCATCTACCTCTCATCAGCCCATCCTCAACAGATATCACCAGAGATATCTCTTTAAAATAATACACTAATGCATGGCCAAGGCACTCCCTATGGTGGGTTTGGCATCCATTGGAATAGGCTTGGCTGGAGTGTTCCAGGTCTGACTACAGGGCCTCTCTCACAGAAGAGCCAGGTTGATGGTCTGAGGCAGATGCAGTGGTTTCATTCAAGGCGAGAAGATCCTTTGAGCTCTGCTTCATGATACCAAGGGCATGGGAGGCAGTTCACCAGAGCTCCAGCCAGGACATCTAGCTTCTTAGCCACAGGATGAGAGACAAGATGTATAAACAAATAGATTTAATTTTTATATATCTATGGAGAAATACTCACGTCACATCCATTCAGAGAGTTCACCACCCAGGCCAAGAAAGAAACCTACCCAGTTTACACAATAATACCCCTGCCTATCCTGCCTCTACCACACAGATTTGTTTTCCCTGCCATTAACTTCCTCTGAGTAGAACCACACAGTGTTTCTTCTTATGTTACATTTTTTTTTGGCTAATATTCTCTTTGTGAGACTATATAGAAGGTTGTTCATTGTCCTTACTATATAACTTTCATTATATGAAGACATCATAATTTGTCCATCTTACTGTTGATGAACACTCGGGTTGTTTCTAGTTATTTGTTTTATAAAATAATGCTGCTATGAAATTCTTTCACATGTTTTTTGCTGTGAGTGAATTCCTGCTGGGCATTCTTAGGAGAGGAGTTGCTCATCTTCAAGTTTTCCAAAACTGTTACAGCCATCCTTGTTCGCAGAAGTAGTGCGTGAGAGCTCCTGTTCCTGATGCTGCACATCATCCCAAATACCTCACGTTGTCCGTCTCCCCAATTTTAGGCATTCTGGCGGGTATGTAGCCACATATCGTGATAGCTTCATTTTAATTTCTGCAATGGCCAATGGGTTGACCAGATTTCCATATATTTAGCAGTAATTTGGATGCCCTTTATGGGGAAGTATATATGCTTTGCTCAGTTTTCCTACTGTATGGTTTTTCTTTTTTATATCAATTGTAGAATTTTTTCTATATTACAGATATGAGCCCGTTGTCAGTTATATGATTTACAAATACCTTCTTCCTCTTTGTGGCTTCCACATTTGCATTTGTATTCATTTTGAAAAATTTTTTCAATTAGCAGAAGTTCTTAAATTTACTCAGGAAAGTTAATTTATCAATCATTTCCTTCATCGTTATTTTATTCTGTGGCATGTTTAAAAGAACCATTGTCCATACGAGATCCAAAAAAGATTTCTCTATGTTATCTAGTAGAAGTTTTCTTCCTTAGTCTTTTATATTAGTATCTATAATTCACATGGAATTAACTTTTTTTGTAGTTTTTGTGATGTAGGGGCTCAGTATTTTTTCCATATGGTTATCCTGCTGAGCTTTTTAATATACAGACACATGTATGTTTTGCCCCCACTGCTATATGGTGTCACCTTTGGCTCAAACCAAGTGTCCCTATATATACATAAGTGGGTGTGTTTCTAGAGTCTTTTTCTGTCCCATTGGGCTATTGACCTATTTTTGTGCTATTTTGTAATGTACTGCTGCATGTTTCAAAAGTAAATATCATAAACTCTTCAGTATATATGAATATAACAAATGATGTGCAATGTCTTTAGAATACAATTTAAAGGCTACTGAAATATATAAAAGAACTGAGTGGAGTGCCTGGGTGGATCAGTCAGTTGAGGGTCCAACTTCAGCTCAGGTCATGATCTCACAGTTCATGAGTTCAAGCCATGCATCGGGCTTGCTGCTGTCAGTGCAGAGCCCACATTGGATTCTCTGGCACCTTCTCTCTCTCTCCCTCTCTCCCCCACTCATGCTCTCTTTCTCAAAAATATACATTCTTTTTTAAAAAATTGAGTAAATGAAGAGATATACCATGTTCACGGATAAGAAATTTTAACATAAATATCTTTGTGCAATGTATCCAATATACTCAGTGCTGTCTTAATCCTAATATGATTTTTATTATAGTACTGGACAAGTGATTCTAAATTTCTACATAGAAGCTAGCTATAAGAATACCAAAGCTACATGAAAAATTAGAGCAAAGAGAAGGAATATGCCTGTCTTACCTAAAACTCTCCCACAATCAAGAGCACACCAGGTTGAATAATGAATGGACCCTAAGCACAGGCCCTGACATTTTTGACTCTCAGTCCATTGACCTTTTCCATGCACCTGCTGCCCACCATGCCATCTCTCAAATCACTGCTGTTCCAGCCTCAGACCAGGCAGTTTATCAGAGTCCCTGGAAAGGGCTTCTAACTATGTCTCAGCCTTAGGCTCAGTGGATGGGGACCCTTATGGTGCGACTAATAAGACCAACCCCAGAGGAGTCGGGCCATGTTGACACTCTTTCTGGACAAACACAATCCCTCCCTTGTCCCAGGAAGCCAGTCCTCCTCTTGTTACAGGTCTGCAACAATGCCAAGATTGAACCTCCTCCCTCACTTGCTGGCTACACCTCTGCCCTACCCCCCTACTCCCAGTCCCTTCATCAAACTCCAGGACAAATCTATGTACTCTTCTGCAAGTCTTCTCTCCACCAATTATCTCCCATGTTATATGAATGGCAACTCTGTGTGTGTGTGTGTGTGTGTGTGTGTGTGTATGAGTGTGTGCATATGCATGCACGTGCACTTTCCTCAACGACAGAGACCACATCTCAGTTGTCCCTGCAGCCCCTGTTCATGTCATCTGGTGGACGCTGAATGTTTGCTGAACGGAAATGAGTCACCCAAACTGCCTCACCATCAGCAGATTAGGTCATCAGCACCTTTGCTAAAAACATGGGGACATCAGGCATGTTACCTACTTCCATCTTTACCTACTTCCTCTATCTTCCCAGGATGAACTGTCCCCAAGCTGCTCAAGACTCAACCCTATACTGGGTGGGGAATTCTACCACGTCCACTCTTCTGGGCTCCTTTAGGACTGTCAACAAGCATTGTCTTTCTACTTAATTTTGACCTTTCTTCCTTCCTGACTCATTCTCCTCAGGCTTCAAACATGTGCAAAGATCTCTCAGCCCTCCCATTAGCCCAGACATTTCTGTGGCCTGCTTATATCTCTCTCTCTCTCACTCCCAATGAACATTTTTTAAACTTATACTCTGCACTCACTGTCAATACCTGTGCTGTCCTGTAGCCTTTTGTAATCATGCCTCGTTGGGAGATTTTTGATAACTGATTCGATTTCTTCACTGGTTATAGGTCTGTTCAGATTTTCTATCTCTTCCCATTTGAATTAAACTCAAAATGGATAAAGGATCTGAATGTGAGACAGAAAACCATAAAAACCATAGAGGAGAAAGCAGGAAATAGCCCCCTAGACCTCAATGGCAGCAATTTCCTCCTCGACATATCCCCAGAGGCAAGGGAATCAAGAACAAAAATGAACTACTGGGACTTCATCAAAAATAGAAAGATTTATGGAATCTGAAGAGAAACCAGAGTTTTACTGGGACCTCATCAAGATAAAAAGCTTCTGCACTGCAAAGGAAACAATCAAGAAAAGTAACAGGCAACTGACAGAATGGGAAATGATAGTGGCAAATGGCATATCATATAAAGGGCTGGTATTCAAAATATACATGGAGCTCACTAAATTCCATAACCAAAAAATGAATAATCCAGTGAAGAAATGGGCAGAAGACCTGAAAAATGTCTTCTCCAAAGAGGACATCCAGATGGCCTACAGGCACATGAAACAATGATCAGTGTCACTCATCATAAGAGAAATACAAATCAAAACCACACAGAGGTACCACCTCACACTGGTCAGAGTCACTAAGATGAACAAATCAATAGATTATAGATGCTGGCGAGAGTGTGGAGAGATGGACACCCTCCTGCACTGTTGGTGGGAATGTAAACTGGTGCAGCCACTCTGGAAAACAGTGTGGAGGTTCCTCAAAAAACTATCAATAGAACTCCCATAGGACCCAGCAATAGCACTGCTGGGGATATACCCAAGGGATACAGAAGTGCTGATGCATTGGGGCACATGTACCGCAGCTCTTTCAGCAATAGCCAAATCATGGAAAGAGCCTAAATGTCCATCAACTGATGAGTGGATCAAGAAGATGTGGTATATATATATATAATGGAGTATTACATGGCAATGAGAAAGAATGAAATCTGGCCATTTGTAGCAAAGTGGATGGACCTCGAGGGTGTCATGCTAAGTGAAGTAAGTAAGGCAGAGAAGGACAGATAACATATGTTTGCACTCATAGTCTCACAGGAAAAACCTAACGGAGGACCATAGGGAGGGGAAGGGGGAAAGAATTGGGGAGAGAGAGGGACACAAATCATGGGAGACTACTGAATACTGAAAACGAACTGAGGTTTGAACGGGGAGGGGGAGGAGAAAGGGGGTGATGGTAATGGAGGAGGGGCACTTGTGGGGAGAAGCACTGGGTGTTATATGGAAACCAATTTGACAATAAACTACTAAAAAAATAAATAAAATAATATTCATGAATAGCCAACTCAACTTTAAAAAGGAAAACAAAGCTGGAAGTATCATACTTTCCTGTTCAAAATATATCATAAAGCTATAATAATTTAAACAGTATGATACTGGTGTACAGACAGATGTACAGATCAATGAACAGGCTAGAGATCCCAGATATAAATTCATGCACATATGTTCAATTTATCTTTGACATTCTGTACAAGAATACAGAATAAAACATTCTCTCCAACAACTGGTGCTGGAAAAATTGGCTAGGGACATGCAAAGGATGAAATGAGGCTTTTATTTTATACCATTCACAAATATAAACTCAAAAGGGACAAAAGTCTTACACCCAAGATCCCAATCTTTAAAACTCCTAAAAGAAAACACAAGGGAAAACTTCATGGCATTGGTCTTGGCACACGCGACAGAACAAAAAAATAAACAAGCAGGACTCCATCAAACTGAAAAGCGTCCACCCAGCAAAGGAAACAGTTAATAGCATGAAAAGGCAACCTACGGGACCAAAGAACATATTTGCAAACTGTGTATCTGGTAAGGAGTTCATCTCCACATATATGTGCAGTTCCTACAACTCAATATTTATGGAAAAAAATGTAACGACCCAATTAAAAAATGGCTTAAGGACTTGAATAGACATTTCTCTGAAGGAGACATACAAAAGGCCAATAGATATATGAAGAAAATGCTCAGCATTACTCATCATCAGGGAAATGAGAATCCAAACCACCCTGGTAAGTCATATCACACCTCTCAGGATTGTGTTAGATATTTTAAGAAGACAAACCCTAGCAAGGATGTGGAGAAATTGGCACCCTGGCATGGCTGGTGGAAATACAATAGTGTGGCTGCTAAGGAAAACGTTTAGAAGTTTTTTTTAAAAGATAGAAAATAGAATTTCCTTGATTCTAGGGATCCCATTTGTGGGTATGTTCTCGAAAGAACTGAAGTCAGCCTGGAAAAGCTGCCTGTCCCCCGAGCTCAGTGTGGCACTGCTCACAACAGCCAGGATGTGCAAATAGAGCAGCTGCCCATGAACACGTGGGCGGACAATGAAACTGTGGTCTAATTGCTGGGTTGTAGGGCAGTTCTATTTTTCTTTTTTCTGAGGAATCTCCATACTGTTTTCCACAGTGGCTGCACCAGCAATTGCACTAGTAGGTATTTATCCGAAGGTTATAGGAACGCTGATTCGAGGGGCACATGCACCCCAATGTTTGCAGCAGCACTATATACAACAGCCAAATTATGAAAAGAGCCCAAATGTCCATCAACTGATAAGCAGGTAAAGAAGATGTGGCGTATATACACCATGGAATATTACTTGGCTATGAAAAAGAAGAAAATCTTGCTATTTGCAACAAGGTGGATAGAACTAGAGAGTATCATGCTAAGCAAAATAAATGAGTCAGAGAAAGACAAATATCATATGATTTCACTCATATGTGGAATTTAAGAAACAAAATAGATGAACACAAGGGAAGGGAAAGAAAAATAAAGTAAAGACAGAGAGGGGGGGAAACCATAAGAGACTCTTAAATATAGAGAACAACTGAGGGATCCTGGAGGTGAGGGGGTGGGAGAGGGGCTAGTAGAGGGATGGGCACTGAGGAGGCACTTGTTGGGATGAGCATGAGGTGTACCGAGGATGAGCCATGATGGCGGAGAGGAAGGGAGCTCTGTAATCTTTGTCTGCCCCATCTATTGTACTGAGAAGGACGTTACTCTCATCTGCAAGAGCGGAAGGAGAAAATACGGACTCCAGAAAGAAGAGAACCTCAAAGATATCTGAGTGAGTGAGTGTGAACTGGGGAGATTGGAAAACAGGCAAGCCCGAGATAGGCAGGGGAGGTGGGAGTCCCAGCCCAACACGGGGCAAACGCGTGGAGCCTGAGAGACAAGGGGAAGTGACAGAGAAACTGAACATGCTCATAGTACTGTCTCAGGGGAAGAGATAAGGAATATTTAACCACGCTCGGAGAGAGAAACTCTCAGTCCATATATAACTGCTGGGTAGCCCAAATCACGAATCCGGGTGGGACAAGGACAAGAACAGCTTCCAGCCCTGTGCCACCCTGGCGGGGAGTCGGCGGCTGCGGCAGCAGCGCCAGGCGTGCTCACTTTGACCTCGGCTGCGGGAGTGGGAGCACACACCTCATTTCCATGGCGCATCTCACTTCCAGCATTGGCAGCGCGAATCCCCAATTCTGGGTGCCAACAGGGAAAAAATAACCACCACCCCAACATGATGCCAGCAGGGAGTTGGCGGCTGTGGAGGCCGGGGATCGCAGCTCATTTCTGGCAGTGCCCAGTGCCTCGGGCAGCAGCAGTGCTAATCCCAGCTGGCGCCTAGAGAAACTGCTCCCTCCCCCTAGGCGATCGCTATCCCAAACTGGGGGCTGGGAGTCGGCAGCGGTGTCTGTGAGGGCGTGCACTACACCTCCTGCTGCGCATCTCACCTCAGGCAGCAGCAGCGCAAATCCTGGCCTGAGCCTAGAGAAACTGATTCCTCCCCTTAAGAAGCCAGCTGCCAAGGCAAGTACCTCTCATCTGTGGTAGCATAAAAGTGCATGGACTAGGACTTTGAACTTGGCGGGCCTGCAAAATACAACTTGGCTCAGCTGTGGGACAAGGAGATCGGACTCATTAGAGTAGCCTACAGTCCTTAGTTCCAGCAGATCTTGGAGTGCCGCCATTCTACTCTCTGCAGCCACCAAGGTGGAGCCTCTGAGAGCAGCCCCCAGGACCTACTACACCAAACCACGCCTATCCACAAGGGGGAGCTGCTGGGTTTTTTTTCCTTTTTTTCTTTTTCTTTTTCCTTTTTTTTGTACTCATTTTTTATTATCATTGCCTTTTATACTTAACAATTTTTTAAAAATTTTACTCCTTATTTTCCCTTCGTTCTCCCTCTTTTTTTTTCTTTCTTGAAACCCAGATATATTCTCCCATATATCATCCTTATCTCTCCCCTCAACTAGTCATACACTTTTAGACTGTCCATTGTCATTCGTTGCCTCTGACCTCCTTTATTGTCTTCTTTTCTTCTCTTCTTTTCATCTCTTTTCTCTCCATTTTCTTTCTTTCCCCTCACCCTTTTAATTGGTTTTTTGTTTGTTTGTTTGTTTGATTTGTCTGTGCGTTTGTGTGCTTCTGTTCCCTCTGTGTTTGTCTGTTTGTTTTCCTTCTTAGGGCTACCCCAAGAAACAAGCCAAAGTGTGCATGACGGCGAGTCCCAAAAATCACTGACTAGAGAAATAAAATATTCGAAGGCACAACAAGAGAAACTGAGAGACATCATTAAAAGAATATTTCCTGAAACGACAGGCCCTGGACAGTCAATAAGCCTCCTTTAACAGAGCAATATCAACAGGTGCACAGTGCACAACGAGCTTTCTAAGCTGACAAGAGACAGAAAACTAGCAAAAATGACAAAACGAAGGAACTCTCCCCTGAAGAACCTCCAGGAAGACGTCACAGCCACAGAACTGCTCAAGGCAGATCTAGAGAACATACCAGATCAAGAATTTAAAAACTTGTCAAAAATTAATCGCTGGGGTTGAAAAAAGCATCAAAGAAGCAACTGAGACAATGACTAGGAACTTTGAAAATAGGTGTGATGAGTTACAAAAAAAACCAAGGCTATAAATGAGGTGAATAATAAAATGGAGGCAGCCACCTCAAGGACTGACGAGGCAGAGAGAATAGGTGAATTAGAAGATAAAGTTATAGCAAAAGAGTAAGCTGAAAAAAAGGGAGAGAAATTGTTCCAGATGCAGGAAAGGAGAATTCGAGATCTGAGTGATACAATCAAATGGAACAACATCCCTATCATAGGAATTCCTGAAGAGGAAGACAGAGAGAAAAATCCTGAAGGGATCCTAGACCAAATTATAACTGAGAATTTCCCAAATCTGGGAAAAGAAATAGACATTCAAATTCAAGAGGCACAAAGATCCCCCTTAAGACGTACTTTCAATTGGCCTTTGGCACAACATATCATAGTGAAACTGGCAAAATATAAAGATAAAGAGAGAATTCTGAAAACAGCTAGGGAGAAAAGGGCCTTCACGTACAAAGGGAAACCTATCAGAGTGGTTACAGACCTATCTAATGAAACTTGGGAAGCCAGGAAGGAATGGCAGGAAATCTTCAATGTGATGAACAGGAAAAACATGCAGCCAAGAATCCTTTATCCAGCAAGCCTGTCATTCAAAATAGAAGGAGAGATAAAGGTGTTCCCAAATAAACAAAACTTGAGAGAATTCATGACCACCAAACCAGCCCTACAAGAAATCCTACGAGGGACTCTATGAGGGAAATGTTGCAAAGAATACAAGGTGCCAGGACACCACTATAAACATGATTCCTACGGAGAACACAATGACTCTAAACCCACATTTTTCAATAATAACACTGAATGTAAATGGACTGAATGCTCCAACCAAACGACACCGGGTAGCAGAATGGATAAAAAAACAAAACCCATCTATTTGCTGCCTACAAGAGACTCATTTTCGACCTGAAGATACCTTCAGGTTGAAAGTAAAGGGATGGAGAAATATCTATCATGTGACTGGAAGCCAAAAGAAAGCTGGAGTAGCAATACTTATATCAGACAGACTGGACTTTAAAGTAAAGGCAGTAAAAAGAGATGAAAAAGGACATTATATAATAACTACAGGGTCTCTCTATCAGGAAGAGCTAACAATTATAAATATCTATGCGCCAAATTCGGGAGGCCCCAAATACATAAAACAATTAATCACAGACAGAAATAATCTTTTTGATAAGACGGTGCTAATAGCAGGAGACTTTAATACTCCACTGACAGCAATGGATAGATAAACCAGACAGAAAATCACTAAAGAAACAATGGACCTGAACGACACATTGGAACAGATGGAATTGATGAATATATTTAGGACTCTGCATCCTGAAGATAGGAAAGTCACCTTCTTCTATAGTGCACATGGCACATTCTCCAAGATAGATCACATACTGGGGCATAGAGCAGCCCTCCATAAGTATAAATGAATAGAGATCATACGATGCACACTTTCAGATCACAATGCTATGAAACTTGAAATTAGCCACAGGAAAAAGCCTGGAAAACCTCCAAAAATGTGGAGGTTAAAAACCACCCTACTAAAGGATGATCGGGCTAATCAGGTAATTAGTGAAGAAATTAAAAAATATATGGAAACAAATGAAAATGAATATACATCAATCCAAAATCTCGGAGACGCAGCAAAGGCAGTCCTAAGAGGAAAGTATATTGCAATCCAGGTCAATTTCAACAAACTAGAAAAAGCACAAATTCAAAATCTAACAGAGCCCTATTGGAACTAGGAGGGAAGCAGCAAAAGCCCCCCAAACCCAGCAGAAGAAAAGAAATCATAAAGATCAGGGCAGAAATAAACAATATAGAATCCAAAAGAACAGTCGAGCAGATCAATAAAATCAAGAGTTGGTTCTTTGAAAAAATAAACAAAATTGATAAACCTCTAGCCAGGTTCCTCAGAAAGAAAAGAGAGAGCACCTAGATAGACAAAATCATGAATGAAAAAGGATCTATTACAACTAATCTCTTAGATATACAAGCAATCATCAGAGATTATTATGAAAAATTATATGCCAACAAACTGGACAACCTAGTAGAAATGGAAAAATTCCTAAGTGCACATGCACTGCCAAAATTCAAACAGGAAGAGATAGAAAGCATGAATAGACTGATAACGAGTGAAGAAATCGAATCCATTATCAAAAATCTCCCAACGAATAAGAGCCCAGGACCAGATGGCTTCCCAGGGGAATTCTACCAGACATTTAAAGCAGACCTAATACCCATTCTTCTCAAACTATTCCAAAAAATAGAAATAGAAGGAAAACTTCCAAACTCCTTCTATGAAGCCAGCATCTCTTTGATACTCAATCCAGACAGAGACCCAGCAAAAAAAAAGAGAACTACAGACCGATATCCTTTATGAAAACAGATGCAAAAATACTCAACAAGAGACTAGCAAATTGAATTCAACAGCATATAAAGAGAATTATCCATCATGATCAAGTGGGATTCATTTCCGGATTACAGGGCTGTTTCAATATTTGTAAATCCATCACTGTGATCCATCACATTAACAAAAGAAAGGATAAAAACCATATGATCCTGTCGATAGATGCAGAAAAAGCATTTGACAAAATACAGCACCCTTTCTTAATAAAACCCCTTGAGAAAGTCGGAATAGAAGGAACTTACCTAAACCTTATTAAAGCAGTTTATGAAAAGCCCACAGCCAATATCATCCTCAATGGGGAAAAACTGAGTGCTTTCCCCCTGAAATCAGGGACATGACAGGGATATCCACTCTCACCACTGTTGTTTAACATACTGCTAGAAGTCCTAGCATCAGCAATCAGACAACAAAAGGAAATAAAAGGCATCAGAATTGTCAAAGAAGAAGTCATACTTTCCCATTTCGCTGATGACATGATACTCTACATGGAAAACCCAGCAGACTCCACCAGAAGCCTTCTAGAACTGATCAATGAATTCAGTAAAGTTTCAGGGTACAAAATCAATGTACAGAAATCAGTTGCATTCCTATACACCACAAATGAAGCAGCTGAAAGAGAAATCAAGAAACTGATCCCATTCATGATTACACGATAAACCATGAAATACCTAGGAGTAAACCTAACCAAGGATGTAAAAGACCTATATGATGAAAACTATAGAAAACTTATGAAAGAGATTGAAGAAGACACCAAGAAATGGAAAAAACATTCCCTGTTCATGGATCAGAAGGATAAACATTGTGAAAATGTCATTACTACCCAAAGCAATCTACACATTCAATGCAATCCCCATTAAATTATACCAACATTCTTCTCAAAGCTAGAACAAACTATCCTCAAATTCATATGAAACCAAAAAGACCCTGAATAGCCAAAGTCATATTGAAGAAGAAAACCAAAACGGGAGGCATCACAATCCCAGACTTTAGCCTCTACTACAGAGCTGTCATCACCAGGACAGTATGGTATTGGCACAAAAACAGACACATAGACCAATGGAATAGAATAGAGAACCCAGAACTGGGCCCACAAATGTATGGCCAATTAATTTTTGACAAAGCAGAAAAGAGTATCCGATGGAAAAAAGACTGCCTCTTTAGCAGGTGGTGCTGGAAGAACTGGACAGTAACATGCAGAAAAATGAAACTAGACCACTTTCTTACCCCATACACAAAAATAAACTCAAAATTGCTGAAGGTCCTGAATGTGAGACAGGAAACCATCAAAACCCTCGAGGAGAAAGTAGGAAAAAACCTCCTAGACCTCAACAGCACTAATTTCCTACTCAACACATCCTCAAAGGCAAGAAATTTGAAAGCTAAACTGAACTCTTGGGACCTCATCAAGATAAAAACCTTCTGCACTGCAAAGGAAACAATCTAGAAAACTAATAGGCAACCGACAGAATGGGAAAAGATAGTTGCAAATGACATATCATATAAAGGGCTAGTATCCAAAATCTACAAGGAACTCACCAAACTCCATACCTGAAAAACGAATAATCCAGTGAAGAAATGGGCAGAAGACATGAACAGACACTTCTCCAAAAAGGACATCCACATGGCCATCAGGCACATGAAATGATGCTCAGCGTCACTCATCATCAGGGAAACACAAATCAAAACCACACTGAGATACCACCTCATGCCAGTCAGAGTGGCGAAAATGAACAAATCAAGAGACTATAGATGCTGGCGAGGGTGTGGAGAGACGAGCACCCCTTACAATGTTGGTGGCAATGTAAACTGGTACAGCCACTCTGGAAAACAGTGTGGAGGTTCCTCAAAAAACTATCCATAGAACTCCCTTATGACCCAGCAATAGCACTGCTAGGGATTTACCCAAGGGATACAGAAGTGCTGAGGCATAGGGGCACATGTACCCCAATGTTCATAGCAGCATTGTCAACAATAGCCAAAACATGGAAAGAGCCTAAATGTCCATCACCTGATGAGTGAATCAAGAAGATGTGGTATATATACACAATTGAGTACTACATGGCAGTGAGAAAGAATGAAATATGACCATTTGTAGGAAAGTGGATGGACCTTTAGGGTGTCATGCTAAGTGAAATAAGACAGGAGGAGAAGGACAGATAACATATGTTTGCACTCATAGGTCTAACAGGAGAACAGGAGAAACCTAATGGAGGACCAGGGGGAGAGGAAGAGGGAAAGAGAGTTAGGAAGAGAGAGGGACATAAAACTTGAGACCATTGAATACCGAAAATGAACTGACGGTTGAAGGGGAAGGGGGAGGGGGTAAAAGAGGTGGTGGTGATGGAGGAGGGCACTTGTGGGGAAGAGCACTGTGTGTGGTATGGAAGCCACATGGACAATAAACTATTTTTAAAAAAGAGAACAATCTGAGGGTTGCTAGAGGTAAGGGGTGAGGAAGGGGCTAGATGGGGGATGAGCACTGAGGAGGCATCTGTTGGGATGAGCTCTGGGTGTCATATGGAAGCCATGAGTCCCTGAGTTCTACTCCTGAAGCCAGTACTATACTGTATGTTAACTAACTTGAATTTAAATAAATTAATTTAGAGTGGAAACTGTGGTTTACACAGACAGTGTGACACACACTATTCAGCCTTTAAAAAGACAGACACTTTGCAGCCCAGGTGAACACAGCTGAGCCCTGAGGACACTGTGCTAAGGGAAAGGAGCCAGTCGTCAGAAGACAGAAACTGCAAGCTGCCCCGTGCACGGTTATCTGAGACAGTCAAGGCCACAGACTCAGAGAGCAGCATGGCGGTTGCCAGGGGGGAGGCAGTGGGTTACTAACAGACAAAAATCTCAAACAAGGTGAAGAGGCCGTAGGATTCGCTGGAGGACGTCGCACCTACACTCAACATGCATATTGTGTCCTTAACACCTGTTGAGCGGTAGATCCTGTGGTGTGCTTCTTCCAGAATAAAGTTTGTAACCATGGAAAATCATAAATGACCACTCACACAGCTCAATGAGTAAGTTCGGGTCCCCAGACGACAGAGACGCTGAAAAAGAAACCCCCAGGCTCAGGAAGACGACAATTACACAGTATTCAGTAAAAAAGGAAAAGTGCAGGCCCAGTGTGGCTGTGATGGTACTTCTGTTAGAGAAAAAACTAATTAAACAAAATACATAAGCCCCCCCAAACCTCCTCCCCCAACAGGTCTGGAAGTGGAAAGACCCGCGCCTGACAGACAGCAGCTGGGACATTGCCGGGGGCAAACAGGGGCATCCTCACGGGGTCTCCAAACACTTTCTAATCTCTAGAACTTCTCGAACATTCCAGGTGTATGATTTGACAAGAGAAGCGGTATTTCTCAGACACCGAGCCCCGCTCCACCTGCTCCTCCTCCGGGAACAGAGGAGTATTCACCCCGCTCACGGGGCCACCTGCACGGGGGGGACCGACAGGAACACAGCCGGACCTGGACGAGGACTCTTCTCCTGACAGACACGGTCGCCCACAGCAG
>PJEM01018903.1:0-17433 GCA_004023845.1 Helogale parvula
TACATGGAAGTGATTCCATGTGGTCTCCATAGTGGTCTATTTGAGGTGATTTCCTTT
This sequence comes from Helogale parvula, assembly GCA_004023845.1. Lineage (NCBI taxonomy): Eukaryota > Metazoa > Chordata > Mammalia > Carnivora > Herpestidae > Helogale > Helogale parvula. The sequence goes on from PJEM01018903.1 coordinate 58, forward strand.
AACTGCTGGGTTACTAACTGATAATAAAATGGAACTCGTTAAAATTTAAAGCCCGTCTGATGAAAATGGGTCTGCCCCTGCCTTTCAAAGCCTTGCTGGTACAGTCAGGAGGGAACTGCTCGCTGCACATTGTGCACACAGTTCAGTGACTTTCAACATCTTCTTCAAATTTGCTCTGATCATAATTGGGAGGGGACATTAATTCACAGAGGAAACACGTCTTGTCAATGTCAAGGCTGTAATCAGAGCTACAGCCTGTTCTGTGCCCAGGTGCCCCTGTGAACACTGAGCTGGAGGATCAGGAGAACTGGGCACATTCTCATCTTCTTTAATATCCTCAGATCTCCTAAACCATCAGGCCCACTAAGGTATCGAGCAGCTGGCTGTAAGAACTTTATCTTCAGTCCCCAAGAAGATTCTCACAGGTGCCCTTCGGATTTCATCTGGGGGAAAAGCACCATCCTGGGTGCCTGGTGCCTCAGTTCAGAGTCAGACTTCTGCTCAGGTCATAATTTCAGGGGTTCATGAGTTGGAGCCCTGCACAGGCTCCATGATGTTACCACAGAGCCTGCTTTGGATCCTCTGTCCCCTTTTTCTCTCTGCCCTTCCCCCAATTGCTCATGCTCTCTTTCACTCTGTCCAACAGCAACAACAAAATATTCTAAAAAAGCACCATCTATCTGCTCCATCTCTGGTTTCATGTGCTGCAGAGGATTGACATACTGCAGAACTGGTTGTCTATTCGGCACTGCAGCAACATGACCATCTTGCTCTGAGCATATGTTGAGACCCTGAGGTCTTCTGAGGACTCTGGGAATTCAGACCTTCCATTTTCCTTTCTGTCTGATTTTCTAGAGTCCTTTTAGTTCCTTCACCCTGGAGAGGTGTTCCAAATGTGAAGTTAGACCATCTATTTCTTTGTCTTTGTCTGCCAGTTCAAGTTTGTCATTGTCCTAGACTTCAACTAGTGCTGGTTTTCATTTCCAGCAATCTTCACCTGTTCTTTCCATCTTGGCTTCACGTCTGCCACTTCCTGGCAACTCCTGCAAGAGTTGTTTACATTTATTGTGTTTTGTTTTGTCAGCAGTGTCTTTGCTCATGTGACAGACTTGCCCCCTTGTTACAAAGTCAGAATCTGTCTCAGCTACAGAGCTTGAATGAATGTTACATCTATAGATGGATTTATTGAGATGGATTTATTGAGGCGTCATTCACTTTCTGCTGATTCCCAATTTTCGTGGTGAATACACTGTTGCTATTGGGTGATTGATTTGAAACTGTATTTCTTTGTTTTGGGACCCTGAGCATTCCTTGAATTATCTTTGTAATTAATTATCTGCTGCCAACTGAAAATGAAGTTTCAAGTCTTCAACTTCTTTTCTCATTTAGTGTACCCATGTATCAGTCTTTTTCTGATCTTCTTTCACAGGTTTAGTTTAAGTTCTCCCACTGCACGAGTTAACTCTTTTGACTTTCCCATTTTCCAAATGTGCAGCATATAGATCTGCCATTGTCTTATCTCACATGTAGACAGCATCACGAAGTTTTTAGCCAGAAAGACTACTTCTTGCCTATGTGCCTAAACCCGCTCCTCTGCTTAAAATATTGCTGTTAAAAAAAAAACAAATATAAAACACACAGAAAACTCCTGAATCCTTCTTACCTGTGGTTATAAACAAGAAAGCCCTTTGCGGATTTTCCTTTTCAGTCAAACAGAACCTCAATAGGCTGAAATCCTCCTGCAAATGAGTAATCATGCTTTTTTTTTTCTTAAGGTTTTTAAAATTTACCTAATCTCTACCCCAAACATGGGACTCAAACTCACAACCCAGAGTTCAAGAGGTGCACGTTCCCCCAACTGAGTCAGCCAGGCACCCCCACTAATGATGCTTTCTTTGTTCCCATGTAAATTATTTAACGTCTGGACCTGTGACACAGCTTGGTATTTCCTACTTCAGTATTCTTCAAGTGTCCCTTATAAAGTTCCTTTCTTATCCTTTTCCATCTTGAAATGACATTCCAGTTGTTCACTTTCATATCGTGTCTTCCTGAGTTTCTCCTTTAAACTATCTCATTCAGTTTCTTATTCAATTGCTTTCTGTGTCACTGACACAATATCTTCGTCACGTTGGAGAGCTTTGGATGTAGCATCATTGAATCTCTTCTTAAACCCTTCATTTTCCATCTTTCACTTCGTGATATTCAACAAGACCCTCTTGCTCAGATTGCAGTTCGTCACATCTTCCTTTTTCACGGTTAAGTTGTCTATGCCTTCTTCCAACTTGTTCTCCAAGTTGTGTTGGTTCTTTTTCCAGAACACCAATGAACTGTAACAGCTCTTCTTTCTCTTATATGGTTTCCTCAACTTACAACTCAAGAAGCCCAACATTTGTGGTGACCACTAACATATCAGAATTTCTTTCATCTTCCATAGTAAATAACTTTTCAACTGGAGAAGCTCCCGACTGGAAAGGCGTACTTGCTCCATGACTTTCACCCTAAAGGGTAACGTAACAGCAGTGATAAAATTCTCTATCATTGTTTGGAAGGTAATATCGTTGACATGCAAATACACAATGGACTGTTGATCTTCTACATAATGTTCAGGCATAGGAGACCAAAACAATATGTGATAATTACAAGCAGTATGCCATCCAACCTAGTGTATACCAACCCAATTTGTTGGATGTGGATGGACATATGGCGTTAAGGCGTAATGACATTCTAGGTGTGCATTAGGAAGATAACTCTTGGCCAATTTTGAAAGATGACATGGGCAAAGTTGAAAGTCTGCAAGGGGACTTCTTGAAAAAGATGTCATTGTGATGGGGATGTCATTTCAAGGGGTTCGAGCACTGAGGGAGCACCAATGAGCTTTCAGAGCCTATACCTGCCATCAGCCTCCGAATCTCTTCTACCACGACTACCTCCCTAGACAAACTGGCTACACTCCCCAAGGTTCTTTATCTTTTCATGATTAAATTTCATAATAATCTGTGGTCCTGTGTAAACAAGGGCTTTAAGCCTTTTTTAAAGAAATAGATTTTAAAAACCTCTCCAAATTAAATTGTCAATGAAGTATTTTTGACCTACCATATTTCAAAGTATTTGTTAAACTGCTTAGGCTTAGTTCATATGAAAATTTCACGGGAAGTATTGTCAAGTAATACTAAGGCTTCTTCGTATTGTATTTGTAAGATTGTGGCACATGTGGATGAAGCCCATTCTCCTTCTGCAGGAAATGCCCCCTCACTGCCAGACTTTTGCCCTCTTGATGTGTTTATGACATGGCAACATTCTGTTCCTCAATAAGAGTAATTCAGATGGATGAACTATGTTTGTAAATTAAATGAACAGTCAGGGTTAGGGGAAACTCAAGACACCTTCTTGGTTCTTTCTACCTCCCTGGAAACCCCCCTTTTTGCTTTGTTCATTCCTTCACCCACCTTGGTGCATTTAAGATGACAAAATTTATGAATAAACATAGTTTTGAAAAGCTTCCATGAAATTGCGAAAGAAAAAAATTACCAGCAGTCTGGTCTCTAGATCCATAATCCTATAAAACTGGTTTCTAACCCAGAGGCTTCAGACCTCCTGGACCCTTTGAACACCTGCAGCTGGGTTTCATCCATCTGTTGCTCTTTATTGGTTATGAATATGTCCTTGTTCTTCTATGTGATTTTCTGTAGGGGTTGAAGTTATCTTTTGCTACAAGGCTGATGTGCTCATGGCAGCAAAGAAACTGTTAGAATTTGTGTTTCCCACCTGGTATATCTTTCTCAGTCTCCAGAGATAGAAGAACCCACCTTCACCAGACAAATCATGGGAACCTGAATGAAAACCTTGCAAACTTCTTGAAATTATCATTGTCCCTTTCATCTGCAATCCTCAGACAGGGTTGAGAGAACTAATGAGATCCTCTAACATAAAATGAAACTTGCCAAACAACTGTACTTCTTCAATTGAAGGTGTTGCTTTTGATTTTGCTGACTGTTCAAGGTATCCTTGATGGGAAACACAAATTCATTGCACATGAGATTGTCACCAGGACACCAATGTCTACAAGTATACAACTTGCGATGAATCCTTTATTATCTCAGGCTAATATGACTAGCTTCTGTAAGTCTTGAATGTCTTATGCTAGCAGCTTACATCAACAGGTAAAGGAAACCTCACCAGATTCCAGTTCAAAGGATCTTGTTGGTCACAGTGGGGAGGACGGTGATTCGGTATTGTGGAAATCACATTAGAGAAAACAGTGCTTAACCCTCGATGGAAGGGCCCTTAATAAGTGCTCCTGACCACTGACACTGGTGCAAAATTGGAAGGCATTGAGCCCTGAATACACAAATCACAACTGAAGAAGGATCCACCTGGTATCTCGTCGTTTATAGATGCTGAGAGACCTCTGAAACAAACTGACAAGGAAGAGAAGGAGCTGACATCATGGCACACTGCTTCTGCCAAAGACAATGGATCAAGACCTCATACTTGAAACATGAAATAGCTTCTCCCTCTTTTCCCTTTCTTTACTTTGGCATTGGCCTGGAAAGATAACACTTCATTCATAGCTCTCAGGCCATTGCCAAGGGAGGTAACCTTCCAGATTGCTGGATTAGTCATCAATGATTCCGATCTAGCCATGATGCTAGACATAGTCTCATCCTCAATGTGACCAATTTCTCTTCTTTTCCTAATGTCCCTGTAAAATACAATAGAAGTCACTTATTAAGTTTCTCTTCTCTGGCCAGAACATCCAATGCCTAATTTTAACCTTTCTCCAATAATCACTGTACTTAGCAATGTTTGAGCTGGCCTAACACCGTCTAGAACAAATCTACCTTGGTGAACCTTCCATTACCTGAAGACTTCATCACCATAGCACCCTCCACCTTTTACTTTTCTGTTTAAACACACCCTGAAGTACAGTCTTGGAGCATAACCTCTCTGATATGTTATGGAGATATGAATGTAATTCTCAAACACTTCCTCCTGAGTGGTCCCCAGGACATGCTCTCCAACCTTTAGGACTACATTTAGCACGACTGTACTCTGTATACCATTTAGCAAAAAAGGGAGTGTATCGGCATTGGTTAGAAGAACTTAAAGCTGCCTTTGACCAACCTAAGGTAGTAGCTGTGCAAGCACAGGCTTTAGGGTGCCTTTTCCTGATATCCCCTGACCCTAGATATGACTGCTGCACCAGATAAGATGAACTAGGTTTGATGGAAAGAATAGCATGGGATGTTAACTCCAATGGGCTATTGGTCACAACTCTGGAAAGGAACACAGATCTGATATTCTCCAATTGAACAAGTATTGAGTCTATAAGGCCCTTTAACAAAGGGAGCCCTTATGACCACCCTTATGATAAATGTGTCAACCAGTTTGCCTATAAAGAAGTGGAAGGATGGTATATTTGCAAGACAGGCGTCTGCCATAACACAAGCCTTTAATATGCTTTCTTACAACAATGGAATTTTCTCTCCACTAGCTCATTGGGTGCTGAATTATATGCCAACTGTGGGCCAGTAGAGTATGAAATATTTAATGCCCCCCACAACTTCCTATGGGGACCTCCTCACGTGGAAAGGGGGGCACCCTATTCTTAAAGAAGCTTGCTTTATAGATGGCTCTTTTAGAGAGAATCCTTGTCATTGGACTATAGTAAAAATCTATCCCCACATGGATACTATCTGTTTGAGACAGGGAATAATCACAGCAGCTACTGGGCTGAATTGAGTACTGCCCAGATGGTGTATATCTATGAATGTGGCACCTTACCTTCTGCATGGACAGTTGGGCTGTCTATAATGGTTTGGCAACATGGGTGGACCAAGGGGCTGGAGACAACTGGAAAGTTTTACAGAAACATTACAAGGAGCAGAGATATAGAAAGATATATAGAAAAGGACACAGGACCCCAATGGGTCCTATACTGTTTTCCATGTCTCAGAGCTTAGGTTGCCTCACTCCCTGAGAACATTGAGACAGACCCCTTAGCAAAGATCAGAATCAGAGCCCCTATCCGCATACAAGTTCAGAATGGGTTGCATGTGTTCACAGGCACAGTGGGCATCTTAGGGCAAGGATGGGTTGGACCGTAGTGAAGTGCTGCACTGACCTCCTTGCAGCCATTTGCAACGGCCTGATCTCCTCTAGTCTGAGACCTGGGAAGCTTCCGCACACCATGCATTCACCTTGGGATCCAATGAGGTTTAGACTGGCCAATTGGTTGTATTGCTCTTCTACCCACCAGTCAAGGAAAGACGTATACCCTAAGTTGTGTTGAAACAGCTTCTGGGTTCACACAAGCCATCCCTGTAAAAGAGCTACAAAAAATGCCAACATCAATGGCCTAGAACAACTTTGAGTGATGTATGGCTAACCTCAAAGTATACATAGTATACAGTTACATAGTTTACACTGGACATTAGGTGCAGGACTGGGGTCATGAGCAGGACATACATGGGCTTGTAATCAACAAGCTGCTTGACTCACTGCAAGAACAAATGAGATTTTGAAAGCTCAACTCAGAGCCCTCTTACAGTTGCACATCTTGCCAAAAGCCATGCCTTTGCTAAATTTCACAACCTGTGGGCAACTCCCAACGCAGTTAGGTACTAAAACCAGCGTATCTTTAAGTATTGCCTTCTGGAAAATGAGGCCTGAGGCACTGCTTCCTGGGCTCAAAACAGGCCAGAAACAACTGTGGTTCTGTGGTTCTGTGCCCCTCAGCCTGTTCTTCCTGGGGGAGGAGACGCTTGAATGGGGGTCGGAATGGCAACTTCCCCCAAGTTGGAAAGGCTGTTTCTTGCCAGAGTGTGAGAAATGTCCTGGACAGCTAAAGTGGTCCCCGTTGATCCCGCTGGAGCTGGGGCCAAAAGAGCCAACATACACATGTTCCAGACGGGCACCTACACCGCAAGGCACCGTGTCGCTGGTTACCTAACATGCTTGTTTGCACCACCTTTTATTACACAGCTTTGGACTGACTCTTTGGCTTCAGGCAACATGTCTGGTGTGACCCTCCTGCTCATGCACCTCAGACTCCCTCTGTCCTCATGACATAGTGAAGCCGCTAGCAACATATTGAGGGGAAGGATTTTTCCCACACAAAGTACCCACTAAGCATTTATTCTTTTGTTCTTAGGCTTCATTCCTCTCTTGTTTTCTAGTGAAGAAAGCCCTTTTCTGCAATGGGCACAGCCCTACAGCGATGGTTTACAGTGGCAGTCATGCTACTCATGAGGTTTGCTCCCTTTCTCAGGGGTCTGCTTTACTGTTGCTGCCTGTGCTGCTGCTGTGGTTTAAGCCCTCCACCTGAACACTGCCTGGCAAAACACCCACCTCCAAAAGCCCCTCCAAGATGGCTCAGGGAATATTGCGGAAGAGGTGGGCGCGAGAGATTGTAAGAGCTGGATTTGAGGGGTGGAGTGTGTGAGCCAGACGAACACCATCTTGCACAAACCTGCCATGATGGCCATGCTGTGAGTGAAGACTTCTTGAGCACAGCAACACACCCCTCATTTGTTCCTTTTTGGTTCACCACACCCATAAGTACATTTTTGGGGTATAACGTCCTTAACCTGTTCTGGAGATGTGATTGTGATGCTCAAATATTTCCTCCTGGGTAGTCCCCCAGCACCTATTGCCCAGTCTGGAGGGCTCTAAAGCAAGTTTCGGGAGGTGAGGTCATGGAGATCTACTCACCTTGCAGCCACCCAAGACACACTCCTCTCTGTAACTCCCTTTAATAAACTATTTCTGGTCAAGCTGGGCTTGTTGGCCTTTTTCTTCAGTCTCACAGCTCCTCCAGCCACTGGAGTTGTTTTCCTTTTCACAGATGAGCCATCCTCAGTGGGAGACTCCATTGCTTGCATAAGAGGCAGGGAAAATCAGCCCCTCATGGCTTTGGCAGTTTAATGGGAGCACAGTTGCTCAGGCTCACACAGCATTGGCTGCTTGAGTTTTTCTTTTCTTGACTCAAGGTGACAGGTGGAGAACATGTGACCAGGAGTGGTTTCAGAAAACTTGTTAAAAAGGAGAATTTAGAATTGGTTTTCAGACCTAGAAATCAACCTAACCCTAGAGGATGAGTACTGGTAAACTTGCTAAACTTGAACATGATTGCTTCATTTGAACTGAAACATGGTGGACAGATTATAACATTTTATTATCTGGAGTGAAGAATCTATTGAAGTCAAAATACTGGAGGGCAAATCGGTTGCGCAGTAGATGATTTCAGTGGAAGTGAGGGCTACAAATAACCACAGGGTGTCATGGCTGCCTCCATTGAATAGCAGGATTCACAAAAACAAAAGATGGATTTAAATTTTTGCAACAAAGAGTTTCAGTAATGCTCCTAAAAGAGGCCTTATTTCTCATAGGTACAGTGGTGAGAGAGCCACAAATCAGACATAAAATGGGATCCTTTTAGAGGCAGAATTAAAATAGAAGGTGAATTCACATCTTTACCACACCTCTCCTGTGCAAGCCATGGGACTGTGGAGCAAGTAATAGACTCTGAAGATTGAAGAGGGTTCATTTTGATGGACCTTTGTAAATACAAGAACCTTCAATCCCACATCAGTCTGACCTTGCCTTAAAGAAGGAGTCTTTCTGTCTAAGGAAGCCAGCTCTTCCTTGATTAAAGACACAGAAAAGATCTCACCTGAGAAAGTCAGCTTCTAGAAGAGTGCCAATTCACCTGAAGTCATAAGCATCGTAATTCATTCCAAACCCAGAACTGGATGCAAATACTAGAATGCCCTCAAAGGACAACTATCAAGTCTGAATGTGCATTTACTGCTCATGTATCAAAACAATTGCAACAGGTAGTTCAAGGACATTGGCAGAAAACTTTGGAACGTGCATGGAAATGAATTCTAAAGGTCTATACCAAGTAGGTCAGAACATAAGACGAAACATACAAAATTTCCTTCTGTGGGTGCAGGTAGGAATTTTAGTTTGCATGGACTTCAGCAGGTAAGAAAGTCTCCAGTATGCTTAGAGAGTTGAGGAAAGTATTTCTTCAATGGTAGCCTACATAGAATGAAGCTCAGGTGTCAAAACATGCCTGTAAACTGAGGAGAAACTAACCAATTCTATCCCAAGGTCTACACCCAGGAGAAATTCTGACACATGTGCACCAGAAAACATAGAAGAGATGTCCACATCTTCACTGTCTACAGCAACAAAATTCTAGTGAAGAGGGAGGAACCAAAGATCCACCAAAAGTTCAAGTAGAAGCCACTAAGAAGCCATTAGGACTGCCTCTACCTAGGAAAATAGTGAAGCAGAAGCAGTACTGAAGTCCCAGAGGGATTGCAGAGATTAGTGCCACCATGGAGGATTTGAAGGAGGCAGACATGGGGATTCTCACCACATCCCCCTTCAGCGTGCCTCTTTGGCCTGTATAGCAGATAGATGGGTCTTGGGGAACGACTGTGACTTATTGTGAGCCTAACCAAGTGGGGAATCAAATTGCAGCCGCTGGACCAGCTGTGAAATCATTGCTTATGCAGATGTACCCATCTCCTGTTATCTGACTTGCAGCTACTGATCTGGAAAATGCTCCTTCCCCAATACCTTCTAGAATCAACCACCAAAAGTGGTTTGCTTTCAGCTGACAAGACCAGCAATAGATCTCAGAGGTGTACCAGCTATCCAGCCCTACATCATATTTTGGTTCACAGGAATCTCCATCACCTTTTCCTTCTACAAAATATCACAATAGTTCCTTACACTGATTATGTTATGCCCATCAGACCTAAGAAGTAACAGTTAGCAATTGTTCTAGATTTACAAGTGAAACATTTGCACGTCACAAGGTAGAAAAACAATCTCTGACAAAAAATGGAGGGGGCTTCTGCCTCAGTGACATTACTAGGGGTCCAGTGTTATAGGCCATGTTAAAATATGAAACTCTCTCCCAAACCTCTAAAAATATATTCAGTACCTGTGGGTCATGCTTTTAAAATAATTTTTAATGTTTTATTTATTTTTGAGAGAGAGAGGGAGTGCATGTGAGCAGGGGAGGGTCAGAGAGAGAGGGAGACAGAATCCAAAGATAGGTTCAAGGCTCTGAGCTAGCTGTCAGCACAGAGCCCTAAGAGAGGTTCCAACCCAGGAACCCCCACAAATTCCCCAAAATCCCCCATGATCAGGACCTGGGCTGAAGTCAGTCGCTTAACTGACAGAGCCACCCAGGCTCCCCGAGTCAGGCTTTTAAAAACACCTGAACAGAATCCACTCTACACTGGTGGCACAGAGAATACAGTGGGAAAAGTGTGGGGTTGGGTGTGATAACAACCCTCCTTGAAAACACTCCAACTTTCTAGACACCTGTGAACTCAAGCTCTATGAATGGTTTTGCCCCGGAGAAATCACAATAGGAAACTAAGAATAATACCAGTTAACAAGTATTTCGCGTTTATACCTTGCTGGACATTTTCTGTAACATTGTCCTTTTCAACTCCTTATGTCCGATTTCACCAAACAACTTCTCTTTTATTTTGGAGTGATAAATCTCTGCGAATTCCCCAAAAGTCACCATTATTTGAGAGTGGGAATTGGCAGCGTGCCCAGTTCCAGGAACTAGACGCATAAAGTCCACACCGCCAAGGACAGTTCTCTGGTTTTCGCAGCTGCATTGGGAACACTGCGTCCTCACTGCAGCCAGCAGCCCAGCGCCACTGCACTGAGAGCTCCTGGCAAGCCAGGGTTCTGGGGATTTGGAAGCAGGAGGGAAGTTTCCTGGGAAGTTCAAGAGGGCCAGAGAAACTCTGGACCACAGGAGGCCTAAGCTCCTAGGTGAGTTCCAACTGGGAACTAGCGGTGGTGCCACGTGCAGATGCCAGGAGACTCCCAGAGGTGGAATCCGAGCACAAAAGGGACAAGGCCACGGAGAAGGGGCATTTCCGGGCTCCGTAAAGTTCTGGCAGCTGAGGGTGCCCGGGTGCTGCATTTCCCGGAAGTCCACCACGCTCAAGTGTGACACCCCGACACCCCCCCCCTCACCTGCATACACCTCAGGAGACCCCACCGCCCGTCGCGTGCCCAGCAAACCAGGTGGCCCGGGGTCCCCGCTCGACAGGACCCACAGCGACCACTCCCACCCCTGTGTCTTGTCTTTCCCAGCAGACAACCAGAAACTAAGAGTAAAATCAGATTTAGAGCCGTTTTGAACAATTTTATTAAGACGACCAAAAGAAAACCTCCCAACAACTATGAAGGCCAAATTCTTACGCTGAGTAATTGATCAGATTCCTAAACAGAGCGGTTGTCCTCGCATCGGTGTCCCAAGAGAATCGTGCCCCAAGTGCTCCAAGACAAGTCTCAGGGGCCCTGGGCGCTTCAGGAGGGCGCCGGCGGCGGGGCAGCCCCGGGGACCCAGGCCACAGCGCCTGGGACCCCATCCACGATGCCTCTGAAAGGCGCGGGGTGGCTCGTCTGGGCAGAAGGACGACGCTCTCACCAGTCTTCACCGAGATCGGCGATCCTGGCGACGCCGGAGCAAGGGGGCCCCAACGGGCAGGATCCGTCGCTGGGCGCCTCTGGCTGCTCTCCGGTCTCGGCGCCTTGAGGCGGCTGCTGGACGCTCAGCGCCCCGCCTCCACCTGCTCCCCTTGGGGGTCCGTGTCGCGGGCAGTACTGGTGCAGCAGCCCGCAGAGGCCAGGAACGTCGAAATCCTGGCTGTCCCAAGACAGGTGGCCCAGCTTCGGATACAAAGGGAGCGGCCCGGGGCTCAAGGAATTCCCGAGGAGCGGCGCGCTGGCTTCCCGCGCCTCCTGGGCCTCGTCCCAGGCCTGGCGCACGCAGAGCTCAGAGGGCCGCTCCATCGCTTCAGCGGCCCGCGGCACGGAGGAGTGTGCAGGGGCTCCTTCCTTGCGAATTTATAGTCCCCTGCGGGTCTGGGCGCCTGGGTGGGGAAGTTTCCCAAGGTGTCAACTGCTTCTGAAGTCGGAGCAGGATGAGATTAAGGAAAAAGTCGATCAGCTTGGCTGGAATTCTAGGAAATTGAATTCATTTTGTTGATTGATAAGATTAGAGACCCTTTTAAAATAAAATTTAGGTTAGAGGGGGTTGGTTAAGACAAACTACAAGGTTATACTTTTGTTTACAAAAATCCAAGGGGCGACTGCTGTCTCAGAGGTTAAGTGTCTGACTGTGGCCCTGGTCATGATCTCAGGTTCGTTAGTTTGAGCCCCAAGATGGGCGCTATGCTGATGGCTCTGGGCTTGAAGACTGCTTCCGATTCTGCATCTTCCTCTCTCCCTGCCCCTCCCCTGCTTGCATTCTGTATCTCTCGCTTTCTCAAAAAGAAACAAACATTTAAAAAAATCATCATCATCATAACATTAAAAAAAATCCCACGTGCCTGCCAATTTTTGTTAACTTTTCATCCAGTGATTCTCATGGACCTTCTGCTCCAGACATACCAGCAGATTTTACACAGAAGCCCAGAGTGAGAAGTGGCTGGCTATCTAAGCATGAAATCACACTGCCAGGTAGTGACAGAAGTCAGACTCACACTCTCACCTTGGATTTGTCTGTTTCAAGTTAAAAACCTTCAGAATTTCAGCCAAGGTCTAGGGATCCAGATACTCATTGTTTCTGTCCAAGGCCAGTCCATGATTTCTTTCTATGTGACACTCAGCTAGTACCTAGCCTCTCTTATCCCCATATCTACATCTGTTGGTTGGACATCAAACTCAATATTTTGCAAGGTTCCTTTAGGATTCAATTGGATAACAAAGGCTATGTAATTAGAGCTCTCTGGTAGAAAATCAGTTGTTCTGTTACAATTATTGTTTTCATTGTCATCATGAATTGTATAGCCACTGAGACAACTAGCATCAAAAAATCTTTCTGCACCTGGTAACTCTGGGTGGTTGGTTCTTCTCTTCCTGTATCATAGCTATTGTGAATTTAGTCCTATTCCATCCTTCCTCAAATATTTCAGGCTTCATACCTCTATTTAGTAAATGGCAGCGCATCCAAGCCTGCATTTCCTGGATCAGACATTTCTCTTCAGTGTGACAAAGTCAGTTTGACTCAAGGAGCATAACAAGCATGTTTTGATCACAGGCCAGCAGCAGGGTGCTGTGGTTGGTCCCTCACATGCCTAGTGGAAGAAGGGCGCCTGCGTTTGCACACCTCACACCCCAGGGGGAGCACAGAGACACAGTCAAGGCACCATGGGGACACAGCCAACTCTTCCTCCCTATGGTGGTTGATTCGTACCAGGAATGAAAACTTCCAATGTTTGGGATGACTCCCACCAAACACAGAGTTTTCATGAGCTCAGGAAACAAGATAATGGTAGAGGTAAAATGAGAAATAAACCAGAAAACAGAAGATAGGATGTCAAAGATGAGAGAGAGAGAGGGAGACATAGAGGGTTGGGGGTAGAAATCAGGGCATAATCAAGGAAGATGAAAACATGGACAACAGAAGAAGCAGAGGGTGGAAGCTCTGTTCAAGGCAGCCAGTATCGCTAAGTGGAATGAGGTCATTGGAATACTATGGAATCTCTGCAGCTAACTCAGGGCATGGGACACAGATACTCCAGATAGAAAGGTCATCTGGGTTAAGGATAAGAGTGGGACAAAGATGATTCAACATCCATGTTCCATTTGAAGGCTCAGCATTAGCCCTTTGAAGTCTCAGGCTGTAGAACCTTCCCAGAGACTTATTTGAACCTTAGTGACAACTGCTTTCCACCAGGGAGGTTAGGGGGAGCTAATCTGTATTGTAGATGCACCAGAAAGAAGTCACTACCATGATAACCAGCAATGTGGCCAGACTGCGGATGATGAGCACTGTTCTCAACAAAGTGGGGACCACCGAGATTCAGACAAGATCTACTCATTCTATTTAGTTGAGATGTATTAAAATCTCTTTGAACCTGAGATCCCCATCCCTTTCACTTTTCCCCTTTTATTTTCTGAAGAACAGCATATGTCAAGTATAGCATCTCCCCTGTTTTTTAAAGTGTCATTCGTAAACAACCTTTCTGAACATCAAAGCTAGGAACATTCCACTCACTGACTCTGTGTGTTGCAATGAAGCAAGTTCATTTCAATGTTGGGCATATGAAGCATCAAGGTGTTGCCTAGGTAGTTATTTTCTCAAGACAACAATTAAGTAATTTCAAGAAGAAAAGGTGGAACATGCATCCTGATAGTCACCACAGCATTATCAAAAAAGCCAAACTATGGAGAGAGCCCAAATGTCCATATATATATGTATATATCATATTCCATAATGAAATATTACTCAGCCATCAAAAGGAATGAAATCTTGTCATTTGCAATGACATGGATGGATCAGAGAGTCTTATGTTAAGTGAAATACGTCAGTCAGAGAAAGACAAATACCATATGATTTCACTTATATGTGAAATATAAGACACAAAACCAATGGACATAGGCATGGGAGGAAATGAGAGGGAAGTAAACAGTGAGAGACTCTTAGCTATAGAGAACAAGCTGAGGGTTGATGGAGAGAGATTGGAGGGGAATGGGTTAAATGGGTGATGGGTGTTAAGGAAGGCACCCGCTGTGATGAGCACTGGGTATTATATATAAGTAGTGAATCACTAAATTCTAGTCCCGAAACCAATATTATACTAGAAGTTCACTAACTAGAACTTAAAACTTGAAAGAAAAGACAGAAAGAATATTTTCTAGACTTCACCCATGATCATTGGAATTGATATGCAATAAAGGTAGATGAATTTGAGAATAAAAGGAGCTCCATTTCTTATCCACCTATTCCAAAAATAAGTTTTGGCCTCTCTTTAAGGAAAAAGGTAGCATGAAAGAATACAGAGTTGTGAGGATGGTGAACAAGAACATGGACAGGCAGCGACTGGACTTCCTCGGTGAGAAAAGCAGGGACAGTCTCTGCGTGAGTAAGAGGGTTCCTTTTTCTAGGGCTTGGGGTTCTGATCTTAGGAGGAGGAGGCCTTGCCTACTGATTGCCTTCTCACTGCTAATCTTTTCGCTTTAGAGAAAGAAGTCAGGTAAAACGCAAGCTCCTTAAGGGACAAAACTACAGGAGAGTCTCTCACACCCAGTGCAGAAATTGGTGACAGCTGTGGGCCCACCTTACTTAATGAAGGGGAGGCTGTGATTTGGAGCTTGCAGGACATCTACTTAGCACTCCTTATTGCATAGAGTCAGTAAATGTTCTGATTCTAATTTGAACCCCTTGTTTTGCCCTATCAGTAGACCTCTTCTAAAGGGGCTCATTTCCTCTAGAGGATCAGAGGGTACCCTCAGCAATAAGATCTAAAATTTAGTTTCATTTTCCCCCATTTTATATTGTAATTCCCTGCAAACCTGTAAAAACTGATACAGACATTTGACTTCAACCTTGTGTTACCAGTACTTGGTGGATTGCAGGGATTAATGAAGGGGTAGTACAAGAAATGCATCCTGAAACAGAGTAACCCTTTTGTTGATATCAGTGCACAGACAGTAGTCTGCTATTAGGGTGACTATGTCCTGGCACACAGCGGGTGAGCAGCAATGGTGTGAAGTTTTCATAGGGAGAAGCTGGGATTGTTGGAGTGGATCACAGTGAGGACTGTGATGTGACGACTGTGTGGACAATATAGAAAGAGAAGAGAAAACCCTTTTGCACATAAACTTGACATAGGTAACAGTCATCTGGGAAGGAAATTGACAGTTGGAGTCCATGCTATGATTAAATTCTAAATCCCAGTTTCAAAACCCAGGGTAGGGACTTACAGGCTCAGCTTGGGAAAGGATGCCAAGACTTAGGCCAACACCGAGTACCCAGTGAACACAAGGGTTAAGCATGAACTTGTCTACACCTGTAGACCTATGGATGTGGGAGAGGGGAGGAGTTGTGCAAGTATGGGAGGGGATGGATGGTGAATGCCACAGTAATGCACCAGAGGCTACTGCTTCCACTATTAAGCATTAATACTGTGAGAATATTACTATTTTTGGCAAAGCTGACTCTTTCACACAATTTTTGTTCTAGCAACTCATGCTGGAGTGTAGTCTATGAATTGGATTGCCGTGCTACATGAAATAGAAGACAGTATCTTTGAATAAAAACAGAAAGGTGTCCCAATTCATGATACCTGACAAGTCAAATTATTGATCTGTTCATAGACTATGATTTTTTGGAGGGGAATAATTTTTGTAGTTTTTGCATTTGTCCTGGTGTGTTTCATCTTGTATAAAACTATGAACATACTCCAAGTCCTCAGTACTGGTTACCTATGATGTAGGAGGTGGGGAGAAAGAGAGGTTAAGTTCTATTTTCACTTGACACCTTACTGTCCTCTTCATTTAAAAATATATTTATAATTTTAACAGTGAAAGTGTTTAGAAATAATTGAGAGAGAAGTAAAAGGATTCTAATGCCCATTCACTTTACTTTAAATTATAATTGCTAATATTTACTAAGAAATTACTGTATGAGAGGCAATATCTTAAGAGTTTTATTATCATATTTATTTAGGTGCTATTTCTAAGTGCATTTTACAGTGAAAAAATGTAGAGTTGCAGAATTTAGTATTTCAGCACGAGGAGATGCTTAGCAAACGTTTGGCTGAGTAATGTGGCTCCCTTTTGGGAACCCCCCCCCCAATTTCTGTGTGCTATTCTCACCCAGGCACTGTCTACTCTCTACTACGCAAGTGCTCACACATTCTTGACGCCTGGAGACACATATCTAATGTCACACAGCTAATGAGTGCCTGTGCGATCTATTTCACTTACCTTTTCATCAGTAAAGAAAGATTAAAATGATATGCATTTCTTTTCTTAATTTATATTTTAATTAGTTCATATATAGTGCAATATTGGTTTCAGCGGTAGAATTCAGTGATTCATCACTGACATATGATGACACTTATACTTACAATATCACAAGAAGGGCCCTGTTCGGGGTGCCTGGCAGCTCAGCCAGTTAGGTGCCCAACATTGACTCAGGTCATGATCTCACAGTTCATAATTTCGAGCCACAGGCTGGGCTTTGTGTTGACAGCTCAGAGTCTGGAGCTTACTTGGGATTCTCTGTCTCCCATCTTACTATCCCTCCCATGCTCGCTCTCTCTCTCTCTCTCTCTCTCTCTCTCAAAAATAACTAAACATAAAAAAACTTCTAAGGAGGTGCCCTTTTTAATATCCATCACCCTAAATGATGTATATTTCTTATAAGATATCAGGGAAATAATGTGGCTTCCAAAGAGTCCCCATCCAGTGACAAATGCAGAGAAATGAGCCCGCAAGCTTCATGGCAATATCAATTCTAGCGAAATAAGAGGTAAAAAAAAAAAAAAAGGATATATACACATGTATGTGTATATATTTTCATTGTCAATGTAT
>PJEM01018904.1:0-17428 GCA_004023845.1 Helogale parvula
ATACTGGGAAGAGAAGCTTCAAAAGGAACCTGGAGGAGAGGAGGAAGGAACGCATCGACAGTCCTTTCTTCATAGATTTTATGGACTTTTACCCTATCCCCCTCCATGTTTTAAACCTATTACGGTTTTATTTTGATCTTGGTGCCTTTGAGCCCTGGTCTATTCATTAAGGTCATGACTCTCCTTGGGCAGCTACAGGCGCAGCCTACCCAGGTCCAGTATATTAAGCTCCACATGGCCAATTCTGAAGGTCAATAAAAATACTATGGCAAAAGGCACGGCCCGGTTAGGCAATGACGGGTAAGAGAGGCCTTACCACCCTATCAACCTAAGACACGGTGCTCCGACATATGCTTCTGAGTTTGCCTATGACGGGTAAGAAGGACTGGTGAGCCTCCAACCTAAGACAGGCGCGGTCCAATTCCTTGCCTTATGGAGCTTTTTAAAAATTATAATCGGAAGGGAGGACCTGTCGGGGACTGCCATGTTTCTGTCTGCCTCAAGGCAAGGATTTATTCACTCAGCAGAGTGAGCAGTAAATAAGATTTGCATCTGGAAGTTGGCGACATTCATGCTGAGATAGACCAGAAGGCCTAGATGCATAAGATCAAAACCATTCAGTGTTAATTCTCCGCCTCCCAGCTTTGCTGAAGGCAGATTGGGCCGTTTCTTTTACCTGGTATTCTGACGTATGTCAAATACTTTGATCTCTCCGCCCTGAGATGGTATATATACAGCCCTCTTAATAAACTCGCTCTCTTTCTCTCCGCACAACCAGAAACCGTGAGTGTTGTATTTATTTTCCGTACGTCCCCCTTTTCTCTTCTCTCTTATCTTCCCTCAGGAAAAGAACCCAAGCCAGCTCTCCCGCACAGGCCAGAGCGGCCAGGGAGGGTCACGGCAGTTATCATCACCATTGCTGTCATTATTATTACATAAGTAACAAGTAATACAGATGGAATGATTATTTAGAAGAGTCAAGTCATGTTCACTCATGGGTGTGTTATTAGTAATTTACATATTTGAAGGTAAATTGCCTTTATCCTTTTTGGGGTTATCGTCCCTTTTGGTTAATAAACTTGTTTCCAGGGAAGATGGGCTCTGGACAAAGTTTCTTATAGATGTCGCATATCATATATATAAGCATACAGTGCCTCAAAATAAGATGAACCAAATCCCATGAGTAGGGCTCTGTCTTCTTCACGGTGACTCCAGTGGCTAAAAGGAGTTCTGGATAAGGGGTTTTGCAGGAAGAAGAGACTGGAAAGCATGAAGAGGCTTTGCTCCTTCCCTCAGCAATGATAGGAGAGAGTGAGGAGTCGCCAAGCCTCTTTTGGAAGCTGGGCGGACAGGCCATATGGGTAGGAAGAGCACTAAGGGGCTCACATACGGTAGGACCTTTTGTTTACTCACTCACTTTCTCAACGCCCCACAAACAGTTACGTAGGCTGGGCGGTGGGAGATAATCAAATCATAGTTCCTGCCCTCAGAGAATCTCCAGTCAACACAGGGCCACCAGTCTGCTCCATAGGGAAAGGCTGCTTATGAATAGTCAACCCAGAGGACAATGCAGGGTCCGCTAATTGAGGTTTAATTCAACCAAGAGGACCCCTAGCCACAAGTTTTAGGCAGAATATACTGAATTTATTTTCAGTTTTATTTTGTTAATCAAATCCATAAGACTGAAATGACACAAACTCTGTGGATTTGATTTGAAGCACTGTTAGCATCTCAAATGCTGGACACAATCACATTCTGTTTGCAGATGATTTCTGCCACAGCCACCATTACTTGTAAAGAAAATGACACAATTGAGAGTCGTGTAAGCCATTGACCTGGCATCCCCTGTACTCCAATCTTCAGTGTCAAACAATGATGCAGAGGGACAGACTGTTTTCTTCACTTGTGACTGAAATACTCAGTGCATCAGCAGTGATCTGGGAGCAGGTGTCCCAGCTGGCTCCAGGTTGATGGCCAGCCTGCCTGGCTTTCAGGGACATGCTGGTAATAATTCAGGAGCTCCTTTTCAGAGGCACGATATGGTTTTCTCACTGTCACTACTGTTGGTAAAAATTCTGGGATACTTCAGGCTGCACGCTTTGAATGTGGCTTGATGTCTTCCTGCGGCCCTCCTACCCTCAGGTAAACATGCACCGACAGCATCAGTATTCTCTTGCCGTGAGCTGCACAAAGAAACGGTCCTTGACAAGCCAGGCCTAACAGCCCACCAGGCTGACGGTCCATTACAGACCCCATCTGCAATACTGTAGGCTGGGCTAGTGCTCTGAGGCTGAGTGGTGACTGATGAGGGCAGTGTTGAGTGCGAGACCTGCCCTAACCATCATTCTCTCCACCATCAACAGTAGAACATTTTCTGTTGTGGTAGAACATAGAGAACAGAAAATTTTCTAACTTAACTATTTTCAAGTGTATAGTTCAGTGGTATTGCATGCCCTGTATCATTGTGGAACCATCAGTCCCATCCGTCTCCAGCACTTTTTCATCTTCCCAAACTGTAACTCTGCACCCTTCAAACAATGACCCCCTTCCCTCCTCCCCTCAGCCCCTGGCAACCACCTATGCTTTCTGTCTCTATGACTCTGACCACCCTAGATATGTCCTATAACTGGAATCATACAGTATATGTCCTTCTGTGACTGGTCAATTTCATTTAGCAAAATGGCCTCAAGGGTCATCCATGTTCTAGTCTGTGTCAGAATTTCCTCCCTTTTAAAGGCTGAATAATATTCCACTGGATGTATAAAGCACATTTTGTTTATCCATTTATCCACTGGTGGACATTTGGGTTGTTTCCACCTATTTGGGTGTTGTGAATAATGCTGCTGTGATCCGTATGGGTGTAAAAATATCTGTTCGAATCGCTTTCAGTTCTTTTGGGTATATACCTAGAAAGATGTTTTTATAAATAAATAAAAACGATGCTGCAGTTTTGGTTCCCTGTTTAGTGCGTTTTCCATTTCATGCACACCTCAAAAAGGGATTGTCTGTTGCTAGAGAAATAAGTTGAACAGGTTGTGCTTGCCAAATCACAAAATTGACTCCAGAAGAGACTTCTTTGGGTGGGCTCAAGTCATCATAAAAAAAAACAACACTTTAGAATCCAAAAATTTAGTGTGTTTTTCCATATTCTACTTAGTTTCTCTCTAAGAAAAAATAAAAATATTTTTATTTGAGACAGAGAGAGGGCAAGCAGGGGAGGGGCAGAGGGAGAGAGAGGGAGAGAGAATCTCAAGCAGGCTCCACACTCAGTGTGGAGCCCGACACGGAGTCAATCCCACACCCTGGGATCATGACAGGAGTCAAAATCAAGAGTCAGATGCTCAACCGACTGAGCCACCCAGGGGGCCCTACTTAGTTTCTCTCTTAAGTTATTGATCTTGGTTTTGGCTATTTCATTTACCTTGGTTTAACTTGATTTGTTACTTGTTCAGAATTCTGGTTTAATTGTTGTGGGTTCTTCACATATTATCCCTTAAATTAGCAATATAACTTCTGAAAGAGAAATGATTGCTGAGTGCCCTCAAT
Organism: Helogale parvula; assembly: GCA_004023845.1. NCBI lineage: Eukaryota > Metazoa > Chordata > Mammalia > Carnivora > Herpestidae > Helogale > Helogale parvula. The sequence continues at coordinate 3,547 of PJEM01018904.1, forward strand.
TTAAACTAAAAATGCTAAAGTTAATGCTTTGGTCAGGATACTAATTAAAAGATATTTTGAGAATTCAAAATTTCATAAGTCATAGAACACATGGTATTAAAATAATTGTTGGGAATATTCGCTAACAGAGCAAAAGGACCTGAACATCAATAAAGAGTGTCACATTGCACATAATCAGATCTATAATTTTGACCTTTGAAACTGAATTTGTTAATGATGTTCATTAATCAGTCCCATTCTTCCTCTAATCGGCTTCTCCCTTCACATAATGATTTATCATTTCACTTCGCAACTTACAACTTCAGTTAAATTCTGTTGTCCCTGTTGTTCTTTACATCAGTGTTGATCGAAAAAACTAAAAGGGTGCCTAGAATAAGACCCAATTATTTGGGTTGTATTTCTTCGTGAAAGCACTGTCTGGGCCTCTGGTTGGCACGCCTCCCTTGGGAGTAACCACTAACGACCTGGTCTCAGCTGTGGGCAGTAGCAGGGCGCTTCTGGCTGACTATGGAGTGACAGAGCCTGACCTCACCATTGCAATACTGCTAAGTATGTCGCGACTTGAGGGGACACTCAGTAAGCTAGACTTGCTGAAGTTCCGTGTTAAAAAAAAATCCGTTTTAGAATTTAGGGAGAAGTTTGGGGACAAGAGTTAGAAACTGTCTGGAGACCCAAATGGATGGATCATCTGAGTCCACGAACCAGCAAAGCAATTAGGATGTAGAAAATTAAATTGTTCTTGAAGCAAAGCCAGTGGAGTTCAGGTACCTGAGCAATTTCCTGCCAAGGAATGAAAGTGGGATGGCCCGGCCTGAGGAATGAGCCGCATCATGGCCGTGACTTGACTAGTAGGCAGCTGTGGGCTCTTCGGAAGGTGCTAGAGGCTGGCTGAGGATGGGGTGGCAGGGCTGTGCGGCAGGTCTGTTAGATGAGCCACGAGGGCTCTGGAATTTGCTGCGGATGAAAGCAGCAGATCATTCTCCTAACTGTAGCTTGCTGTCAAGACCAACTGGGGTCACTGTGCTATGGGCTGGACTTGCAGGCAGCTCAAAGCTGCAGGGCACTGGAAGTTGTTTAAATTTGGATTCTCTTTCTTAAAGACAGGTTATAATGGGGTGTGTGCGTGTGTGTGTGCGTGTGTGTATTCGTGCTGGTGTGGGGAGAAAGGAAATACAGAGAGATATACTATAGTTTTATTTTCAGATTACTACAGATTGGTAAATATTACTCCTCAAACTCAGCATAAAGAAATCAACAGCCAAAGTGTGATAGGGCCATAGAGCCTGATCTATGATCTATGATCTCTGATTTTTGCTGGCTTTGTGACCCAGGCTAGACTAAGCAGCAGGACGACCCGAGTGCCCAGGGCACATTCCATCAGGAAGTCACCTGAGGCAGGAAGGCCTTGCTGGTATGAGCTGGTGTCCCCCCATGAGCCCATCCACAAAGATGAGTGTTGCAGGGTGAAGCCTAGACCCCTTTACACTGGAGGAATTGTGTGAAAGGAGCAGAAAGACAATTAATGTGACACCTTATCAGTGAAAACGCTCTAAGAGAGATTACTACCGGGGGTTCATCTACAGTCCAAAGATCTCAAACCTGGATGAGACAGAGAGAGATAGGAGTAAACAGTATATCTAAGTGCAGAAAGCAGGGACGTGCTCTAATTATAAACTGGAGGCACCCTTAATCCATGCCACCTTGCAACCTCACCCACAAGCTAAGTGAAGCTTAAGTTGTGTGTGTGTGTGTGTGTGTGTGTGTGTGTGTTTCCAAGTAGGAACTGCCACCTTACAAAATGCTTTCCAGGCCGGTTTCGCTATGTGAGGGCATCGCAGGTATAATGAGAACCTGGGCAGAGAGGAGACATGGGCGAGGATTCTAGTGTCCTTGTCTAACGTAAGACAGTATCTATTGCCAGAAACACAGGTGATAAAAAATTGTAAAATGTGGTCCTTTAAATGTCTCTTGCTTGGTTTATCTTAAAATAGAATTCAGAATCACAGATTGGTAACGAGAAACCCATTTCATTTGGCCAAAATTTAAATTTAAAACGGATTGGTTGCCAATAATAAAAAAATTATAAGATTTAATAAAAGAAATGAAGATTTCTTGCTCCCTGAGTAGAGGGGACAGGAAGGTCTGCGACAGTGTAGTAGATCTGACCAAACGTGAATGGTAAAGGCTTCTCAAGACACCCTCTTCACCAGGGTCTCACCTTTACTCATCTGGGTCACCCCCCCTTTTTTTTTTTAAGTTTATTTCTCTATTTTGAGAGAAAGTACAAGTGGGGGAGGGACAGAGCAGGAGGACAGAGAGAATCCCAAGCAGACTCTGTCCTGTCAGCATGGAGCCAGATGCAGGGCTCAGTCACACAAAGTCTGAGATCATGACCTGAGTCAGACACTCAACAGATTAAGTCACCCAGGCGCTCCCCACCTGGGTCATTTTTACAGGCCCCAAAGGCAGTTCTGATTTGACCTTTAAACTGTACCTACTGTGACCTTTAAGACCAGAACTGTGAGTCAATTCTAGCTTGCCAAAATATAAAAGAAAAATCTCAAGCATTGTATCTACAAAACAATACAACCAACAGATGCAATTTCAATTAAGCAATTTTCAACAAAGACATCCTCATGAATTTCCAAGTGTCCCCTAAGGGGGCAATACTACTCCCAGATGACAGTCACTGAGCTAAGAATTTCAGTTAATACTATGTCAGCACTTCATTTTCAAAATCTTAATATATTTATGGGGCGCCTGGGTGGCTCAATTGATTAAGCTTCTGACTTCAGCTCAGGTCATAATCTCACGGTTTGTCAATTCAAGCCCTGAGTCGAGCTCACTGCTGTCAATGCATTGCCCACTTTGGATCCTCCGCCCAATTCTCAAAAGTAAATAAACATTTAAAAATAAATCTTAAATATTTCTGAAATTCTCTCTCTTCCCTTTTAGAAAAGGTGAAGGCCATACCTAAGAATTAGGCACTGGTAACTGGCCCATTAGGAGTGGCTGATTTCTTCAACAATTGAGTGCTGACTCTGGATCCATGACCCAGGCTTTTAGGCAAATCAGGAAAAAAATACAGGCCATTTTGGTAGTTCCCAGTAACTATATACTTACACTAAGCTGTTCAGTAAATGGCTTTTTCCTGATTCTGTTTCTGTTAATGTTTTCTTTCTGACATGAGGACAGTGAACCAATGTTTATCATCCACTCCTACCGGCAAAGGAACAATTTCCATGCAAGGATGCATTGGGAGAGCTATTAGCGGCCAAAGGGCTGAAAATGAGAAAACCTGAAGGAATTTCAAAAGGCCCTGGTGTAGCTACCTAAGACGGGAGCCTGAACATTTCCATTGTAAACTCCCTGAAAGGAAGACCTGACAAACTGAATATTTTAATTTATTTAGGACCCATGCTCACATATATTAAAAAAATTCATTCTGAGGCTGTTTATTCATTTTTTGAATATGATGATTTTTATCTAAAGTGATGTTGGTTGTGGAAACTATCCAAAGGAATATACATTTTATAAGAAATGTTTCAGAGGTGGTTTAAAAATAAATGATAATAAGTAAATGATACTTATGAACCCATTTTTCTTTTAATTGAGCTGTATCTCAATTTAAATATGTCCCTATTCATTTAATCTATTTTAATATATTAAGTTAATGATTAAATACAGTAAAACCTTGGTTTGCAAGCATAATTCATTCCAGAAACATGTCTGTAATCCAAAGAACTCCTACAGCAAAGAAAATTTCAGAACTATTCACTCAGTTGTGATCGGGTGATGTTTGGCGTCATGTACTACTCGTATTGTAAGACATCACTCATTTATCAAGTTTAAATTTATTAGGAATGTTTAAGCATCTTGCACAACACTTGCAGGATAAGGTTCTCACAACCCAGGGTTTTACTATAATTGTTATACAAACTAAAAAGTCATGCTATTCAAAATAGGGAATCTGTCTACCAGGATACTTATACTATAGAAAACTTCAAAAATATCTTTTTAGGGGTGCCTGGGTGGCTCAATCAGTTGGGTGTCTGACTTTGGCTCAGGTCATGATCTCACAGTCTGTGGGTTCAAGAGCCACGTTAGACTCTGTGCTGACAGCTCAGAGCCTGGAGACTGCTTCTGATTCTGTGTCTCCCTCTCTCTCTGCCCCTCCCCAAACTCACCCTCTTTCTCTCAAAATAAAATAAGAGACAAAAAAATTTAAAAAGATAACTTTTTAAGAAATTATTTATTTATTTCTTTAGAGAGAGAGAAAGAGATAGAGACAGGGAGGAGCAGAGAGAGAGGATCCCAGGCAAGTTCTGTGCTGTTAGCGTGAAGGGAAGCCCAGTGATGCAGAGCTTGATCCCACAAACTGTGAGATCAGGACCTGAGCCTATGCTTAACCAACTGAGCCACTCAGGTGCCCCACAAAATACCGTATGCTATTATAAAACATATATCTCCCAAATAAATAAGAAGCCAAAGCAATTCAAAGCCCAGTGTTGCACTGAAGGGCTTGCATTAAAGAAGAGTTTTGTCTATAATTGCTAAATATTCTACAAGCCTTCTACCTGCAAAGCACCCTGAAGTGTGTGGGAGCAGAGTGCCAGAGATGGTTAGAAAAAAAAAGTCACAACACAGCCTTTAATATGCTGTAATTAAATAGAAAAAACAGAGGAGACCCAGGTAACTCAAGAGCCTGCATGCAAGGAGAGTGTATGTGAGCACTGTAATGAGGGGTTGAGTGAGGAGAGCACCAAATCCCAGCGTCCAAATTGGAATTCTGGCATTCAGGCAGGTGCTGCTTCAAGTTGCCTGGGGAACATAATTAACGTTCCGGAGCTGTGTTCATGCCTGCTTGTGCGCCTGAGTGATAAAATGGGCCATTCTTAGATACGATAACCAGGGTAACATTTTTGCCAATTTTATGCTTTGTGTTGTTTTCACAAACAAATAGAAGTATGTTGAATTTAATAAACAAGTCAAGTTTTGCTTGTTGCAGTAAAAGCCATAAAAGTAGCTTTACTTCAGTTCTACCACAGCAGTGTCGATGGGGAAACAGCATATGTGAAAACAACAACAACAACAACAAAAACTGCTTCCAGTGGATCTAGTGAAGCTCTGGCCAACTTAAAAGGCAAGGACATTGGGCAAAACCACGCCTTTCCTATTCGCCTCAATACACTGTGTAATGCAGTACTGCATTCGTAATGCTGAGATCTGCTGAGAGAGACAGAGAGAGACAGAGAGAAGCATTCTTCTCATTAACATAGTGGTCCCTCTCTATCCTCTTTAAAATTTAAAATGGTGTATGTCTATAAACGGACGTAAGTCAAAGATTCCAGATATAACTCCTTTCCTTGTTAGAAAGAAATTTACATCTATTTTAGAAGAGGGATTACAAATCTTGCCCAAAGAAGTCAGGTTAGACAATAGCCAATTATATATATATATATATATATATATATATATATATATATATATATATATGTATATATATATATGTATTATGTGTACATATACATATATTTCTCCTATACTCTATTTTTCAGTTTCACTCATCAATTTAAAACAAAACTGGAAAGAATTGATCATATATATATATATATATTTTATTTGTGAGAGACAGAGAGGGAGACAAGTATGGGGGGGGAGAGAGAGAGAGAGAGAATCTAGAATCTTAAGCCAGCTCCATGCTCAGTGGGGAGCCCAATGTGGGGCTTGAGCCCATGATCCTGGTATCATGACCTGAGCTGAAATCAAGAGTTGGATGCTCAACAAATGAACTACCCAGGGCGCCTTGAAAAAATGATCATATTATGTTTAGATTCCTGGATTCACTAACCAAGAAGACAGATTTAAAGTCATCCCCAGCTTTCACACCCTCGGCATTTCCCACTCTGCAAACTAAAAAAGTGAAGTCAGGTCCACATAAATGGAGACATAGACCCTGTACAGAACAGGGAGAGCCTGGGTGGGACTGAGCTGGGAATATCAACGCACATCATCTGGGGATATCACCTGTGGAGAATGGTCCATTTTGGTGGTAAATATCATCTCCCTCTTAACACCCTTCTAGGTACTGTTGGAATTAAGCTTTAGAGGTAAGATGGACCAAAAGAACAAGTTTTCAGAAGCTATGCTAATGGATATAGGATAAAAATGAGCTGTGTTGGAAAGTTACAGGCATAAATGATACAAACCAGCAGCACAAGTGTACCAGAGAGGGCTGACAAGAAGCCCGCTCAAGGTGACAGGTTGGGAGCTGGTGCCTAATAACAAGGCATGAGGGTCCACACTCCAGAAGGTTCCAGAAGCTGATCCTGACCTGCAGGAGTTGAGGGAGTTGGCTGAGCAGAATCTAAGGCAGGTGCAGGGAATCCAAATAGATGCACGAAACTCCCCAGCACACTGAAGAGAGGAATGCTGTCCTTTTGTTCTGACCCCAGAGGCAGACCTCTTGGCCCCTTACTGGATCTGGGTCTTGTAGGTTTGGATACACAAGTATTTGTGCTGAATGCCAAGACCATGACCTCTTAGGAGAATTTGAGGCTTAGAGGGAAATCCCCAAGAGTAGTAGGATTGATGCCCCAGGACTTTGGCTTCTCTGTCAGCCACTTTCCGGCCCTCCCCTTGACTGAGCAGCAAGCAGCCTGTGCAGAAAGCACAGTGCTGGGTGAGTTTGGCCCCAGGGTGGTTTTCCCTCGTGCCTGCAGCTGTAGTACCTGCACCAAGGCCTGGCCTCCAACTACAGGAACAGTGAGCTGTCTCTCTCTACAGCATAGACTGCCTTTTGCCCTTGCTCGGCTCTTGAATATGGAAACAAAAACTTTGAGGCATACATGCACATTGAACCTAGAGTCAGCTACAGCTCATAAACTGAGGTAGCAGATTATGTATATTGTTATTATAGTTAGTATCTATTGGGGCCAGCACTGATAGTAAATTTTCTTCTCCTAATATTGCTATGAAGTAAGTACTCTTATTATGCCCTTGGTATGCCTGGGGAGACCAACGGACACAAAGCTAACTGGCCTGCGTACGGTCACACAGCTTAGAAGCCACAGAGCCAAGGGGTGGTATGGCAGCTATCTCTAGGGATGGCCGGTAACTCCACTCCGCTCCCAGACTCTAGAGTTTGTCTCTGAAAAGGAAGGGCTGGAGTAAAACACTCCCTTCCTTCACGGCTTACTGTAAAACTTAACAAAGTTAAGTTCTTTTGGTCATTAAACCAGACAAGGATATAGCGCCCTCACTCTTGTGAGTTATCTGAAGGAAACTTACTGTTCAAAAGATAACACGAAATATTCATACTTGAAAGGATTTAAAAAACACTTCTATAAAGACGGAAGTGGAAAAAGCTTTTATTTAGCTGTTTCCAAAACATGCTGGCAGAGTTCAAATATCTGCAGACTTACAGTGATGATAAAGTGCAGTAAGGTGAGGACTCTACTGTTGTTTCCAACTAATGGATCCAGACAGTACCTGAGTTTTAACAGAGCAGGCGGCCTCTCTGAGTTTAACGCTATGGTCGTAAGCAGTGGAGCAGCGTAGTTAACAACTGGACACACTTGATTTATGCTAGCTTCTGCCTTGTACTACTTGTATCACCTTGAACAATTTTCCAAACTTCTGGGCCCCTACGTGATTATTTACCAAGTGCCAGTTATGCGTGTGAGTTATCTTATTTAATCCTCATGCTCCCCTGTGAAGTAACCAGTAGCATCGTCACCACATTTCCCATGGCAAAAGTTCAGAGATAGTGAGCAACTCATTCACACTTACACTCCTAACCCAGTAGGAGCTGGAATTCAAACCAGCTCTGTTAAGGTTCAAAAGCCCAGCGGCTGCCCTTACCATCCTCTGACGCTTTTCTCCTGTAAACTAAAAATAAAATAAACAATTAGTGCCTATATTCCCCACCCTCCTGTTTAAAATAAAATCTTCCCTAGAAAGAGCTCCCAAAGAATCCTTAACAGAACACAGTCAAGTCATTTGGTCGCGTCCAGAAATACTGACTAATATAGGAGCTATAAGGACAACCTCAGAAAGTCCAGGTTAGAAGAGGCCTTGAAAAAGGTCAGCTCTGTACCACAAGCCTGTCCAGGTATCATCGAGAAAACTGAAGGACATTAGCTGACTGATAGATTAGGATGACACAGGCATCCTTAGTTGTGGACTCAGACATCCTGTTTCACGCATGCCAAAGCCGGTGCCCGGGCAGAAAGTCTCAGCATCTGCTTATTTAGACAGCGGCATATCAAGTACAATATTCTAAATAATAATCACCATGAAACGTCCACCTACAACTTTCTCAACGTAGTTTCAGAAAATGTGATTTTGAAACAACAGAGCATCCAGACTCAAGACATTTTCCACATATGACTCACACTGAGCTATAGTTGGGAAAAACATTCCTATCTCATAGGTAAACAGGTAAAGCAGAAGAGCTACAGATAATGTCAACTTGCCTCTAGCCACATGCTGCAGGCATCCCTTTGAAAATAGAGCTTTCATCAAATTTTCTCTCTTATCTTTTTTGTTTCATGAGGTCTTCAGAAATACTTCCTATTTTTTATTGAGATTTCTTTCTCAGTATCAGTAGTGTTTAACTATAATAGAATGGGTTCTAAATATTTAATGACATGTGCTGCATTTGCAAAATGAGTACTTGTTAAAATATGTTCTGGAAAGAGAGGGAGGTAAGAGCTTCAGGATTAAAACAGTTACATTTACCTATAATAGGTTCATGTAGTTGAATAGCTAGCATTTGCTATTTTGACTTAAGAATGCATATCTCTTTAATTATTTTCATAATGCCACAACTTCTGTAATTTCTATTTACCTCAATAGCTGAGACAGGAGTATTACCGTAATTAATATAAATGTTCTCAAATTTCAAAAAGATCTATATCAATTTTAGAAACAATAGTAAATATAATTAAGCAGGATAAAATTGATGGTGTTTGTATGTTAAATTCTGTCAAACATGTTATTGAGATAAATTATTCCCTATGAAAAATGTTGAAAATGCAGCTATTTTCATTTATAGAAATATAGTTAATTATGTATGGATGAAAAATGATAAATACTAAGTATCTCCTACTCAACTTATTTTATATTAATTTTGAAAATACAATTGACCCTTGAACAACACAGGTTTGAATTGTATGGATCTGCTTCTACGTGGAATTTTTTTCAGTACAGTTGTGTAAATGTATTTTCTCTTCCTTATGATTTACCATATAACATTCTTTTCTCGAGCTTACTTTATTGTAAGGATATAGTATATAGAACATATGACATAAAAATATGTGTCATTTGACTATATATGTTATCAATTGATAGTAGGCTAGCGTAGTTAAGTTACATGAATTTTTGACTGCATGGTGGAGGGGGCGAGGGAAGGTCAGTGCCTCAAACCCCAGTGTTGGTCTGTATGAAACTTTTATTTCACATCCATCTTCTACCCTTTCTCAAAATTTGCTGCATCAGAACCCTGCACCCTCAAAAGAACACATATTTTTGGGACAGGGAAAATAGAAAGAAATTGCTTTGCTTATAGGATAAAATAAAAATAAATGTTAAAGGTTTTGTAACAGTTTTTAAGGAAAAGGTAGTTTCAGACTACATTGGTCCAGGCAAGGCTCCAATGGATTAATATTCATAAACAAATTAACAATTAGGCATTCATTTGTGATAAGTTTATAAAACATTATAGCCAAATAAAACTGACAGTTATCTCAGTTTTCAGTCATTATTGCCTCAATGTAAAAGAATTCCATGAGTTAGCATGGGTTGAATAGATTTTATGTGTTCTATTAGAAGCCTAACTTCAGAAACTAAATTTTTTAAGTTTATTTATTTATTTTGAAACAGAGAGAGACTGAATGGGAGAGTGGAAGGGGGAGAGTGGGAGTGGGAGGGAGAGGGAGAGGAAGGGAGAGAGAGGGAGAGAGAGGGAGGGAAGGAGGGAGGGAGGGAGGGAGGGGGGGAGAGAGGGAGAGAGAGAGAGAGAGAGAGAGAGAGAGAATTACAAGCAGGCTCTGTACTGTCAGTGCAGAGCTGGAGGTGGGGTTCGAACTCAGAAACTGAGATTGTGACCTGAGCTGAAACCAAAAGTTGGAGGCTTTACTGACTGAGCCACCCTGGTGCCCCAGCAACCACTTTTTATAAAAGGTCTGTCCTTCAGAAAGCAATATGAGCTGAGCTGAGCTAATAATTGGCAATGCCTCCTAATTAAATTTGCTGCCCCCCACCTCCCAGTGGCTCAGGCCCATCTGGCCTGGCATGCTGAAAAACACAGACGGTAACTACTGACTTTTCCTCGGCAGGACAGACTTCCAATTGTATTTCCAGACATATTGATGAGTTTGTTTCAGTACACTTTCTCCTGGGCTCCGTCTGTCTTTATGACCAGTGGCACATATTTGCACTGGCTGTTGCAGAGCGCTGGGGGCAGAAGCAACGTGGACTAACTAGCCCATGCAGGAAGGATTCGGACTCCCATTAGCATCAGGCTTTAACTGAACCTTGCACCTGAGACGGTTCTTTTCCTTCCCTCTCTCTTTCCCTGTTTTCATTCCCCACCCTGCCCCTTCCTTTTAATTGAGTGCCTGCTGTGTGACAGCGGGAAATGAGACTAAGAGATACACTCTTCCCCAAGTAACACTTCTAGACTTGAGCCAACCGAATAAAGACAGCTTTTGGAAGCACTATGGGGGTATGCTTTAATAATGAAATATGGCGATGGGCTGCCCACTGTATTTCCAGAATAGCAAATGGACCATGTCACCACAGGCCACTACATAAGGAAAAGCTGACCAATCAATGGGATGTGGGAGGAACTTCAGAGATCATCCCATGTAATGGTCTCAATTCACAAAAGAGGACTCCGAGGACCGGAGAAGCTCAGAATCACAAACTTAGTTAAATTACAGATCTAAATCTAAATTCGGTGTTCTTCTGGGGGTGGTGGGAGGTGAGCAGAGCGGGTGACAGGGGTCAAAAGGTACACATTTCCAGCTGTAGAATAAATAAGTCCAGGGAAGTCATGTCCAGCCCTAGTTAATAACGCTGTAGCATGCATTTAAAAATTGTTTAGAGTAGACCTTGAAAGTCCTTACCACAATAAAAGAAATTTTGTAACAATGTGTGGTGAGAGAGGTATCAACTAAATTTATTATGCTGAGCAGTTCATGGTGTATACAGATGTTGAATCATGATGCTATACACCTGAAACTAATACAATGTCATACGTCAGACCTAAATAAAAAAATCAATTCAGTGTTCTTCTAACCAAACATGTGGCTTCCTGCCTATCAGTGATACACCTGCAACTTATCCGTGATTAACACGTTGTCTTAGTGGCCCTTGGGTGTCTCAGTTGGCTGAACGTCTCACTTCTGATTTCGGCTCAAGTCATGATCTTGTGATTTGTGAGATCAAGCCCTGCACTGGGCTCGTGCTGACAGAGGAGTGTCTGCTTGGGATTCTCTCTCTCTCTCTTTCTGTCCCTCCCTTGCTCATATGTATATTCTCTCTCTAAGTAAATAAATAAATTAATTAATTAAAAGTATGTTTTAACTATTTAAAAATACAACTTAAAATTTAGATTAAAATTCTGGACCAAAACCCTGAACACTTAGAATTCCTAAGAATTCCTATTAAATATAACATGACTGTTTAGGTCTAAATCTTGTAAGTTTTATATTTATAGGAATGATATATTGGTAAATTTACCTCACAGAGAGCATATTCTGTATTTCAGAAAAAAAATACTAAAGTGGCACATGTTATGAAAACAACCATTTTAAGACTATTACCTAGTCAATGATCATGTAGAGTTGATATGAGTTACTGGTATTTAGTCTAATGTTGTTTCAAGACCATATGTTACTGTAGGTGATCTCTTCAAATGCATAATTTATAACATAACCTCCATGACTATCTGAGAGACGTAGGTAGAATAATGAATTAATCCAGAAGAAATAGACCCTTGGAGGATGAAATGACATTTAGCTAAGGTCACAAGGGCAACTGGATTACTAGTTTCAGGCTATTCCTCATAGAGAGCTTGCCAGATGGCACAAAAATGCAATGTATTCCCTCAACTAAAAATAAATCTTTTCAGAATGTTTAGTTTGAATATCCAGGCATGGAAAGGCCTAGTATTGCTTTGAATTTATAGTGAATAATATTTAAAAAAAAGCCAGGACTAACTACTAGTAGCAAATATAAGTTATCTGAATAAACACTGAGGTGGGGGGAAGTAATACAAAACATCCAGGAGAAAAATGCATAAGAGGAGACGGAGAAGAAAGGGAAGAAGAAATAAAAAAAAAGAAACATGGAAGAGACTAAGATAAAGAGATAAATAGCTGGGGAAGAAGAAAAGAAGGATAAAGAAAAGAAAGTTACAGGGAAGTAAAATGAAAAGAAAAATAAAAAATTAAAAATGAGGAGACTTCTATTACAAAACTAATAAGTCACGGGACATAATGTACAACATGGTGACCATAGTTAATAATCCAGGTTGCATATTTGAAAGTTCCTAAGAGAGTAGATCTTAAAAGGTCTCATCACAAGAGAAAAAAATGAAAAGAAAAATAAGATAATTAAATGATGGGTGGAAAAAGAGAGAAAGGAAGTGAGGATGTAAAGCAACTGGGACAGACATGCTCAAATGATGGGGACCCACTAGTGACATGTGCAGCTGGGACACAGTGATGGTTTGTTCTGAGGACTACATAGAATAATAAACATAAAACAAAGGACAAAGCAAGAAAGGATGCATATGTGTGTGTGGATAGATAGATAGATAGATATGGACTCACCCCATAGATACTGCGTTACCCAAGGTTTACCCTTCATCCTTCACTTCCTTCTCATTCTACAGTGATGTTGAGCGATCTCATCCAAACTCAGTCTTCAGCCCAGCATAGGCTGATGACTTGACTACGGAAAGTGTTATTCCAAGTCCACACCAGCACATCCAACTGTCAAGTGGATGTTTCCACTAAACTTAATAGGATAGTGAACTGAAAAAGTGACAAGCCTACCTCTCCAATCTTCACTCCCTGCATATGTCTACTTTCCATATTCCACATTTTCTAAGTGGGGAGACCTTTCCTAAGTTGTCTAAGCCAGTAACTAGGTTTTTTCTATAATTTCCTTTTTTCTCTGGGCTTCTGATTCAAATGGCTACTAAAACTTACCTCCTAATATTTCTAAGGCTGCCCCCTCTTCATCCAACTGGTCTTCCTGACTTGGGTTCTTTTCCCTCCTCATGGTGCTCAACCCTACTCAACCCTAACATCAGAGTGATCTTTCTAAGACAAAAATTATATCACATTACCACCTGCTTAGAAGCCACCAGCAAATCCCAGGACCAAGTCCACTCTTCTTAGATGACAGACAAGATTTTCAAGACCTTGCCTTGCTGATCTCTCCACCCTCACCTCCTACTATCCATGACTTACTTCCAGTCTATAATTGTTTCTAAACTACAGAGAAAAGGATTAAGATCCTAGTATTTTATCTCTGGATGGGAAAATTTATACTATTGCTTACTATCTATATTGATAATTTTTGTATAAACTGAACATTGTATCATTAAGTTTTTACCCATTTCTATACACAAAAGACACAGTATATTCTTTAAGTGTGGGAGGTGAGTGTCGGGGACCGCCATGTTTCTGTCTGCCTCAAGGCAAGGATTATTCACTCAGCAGAGTGAGCCAGTAAACAAGATTTGCATCTGGAAGCTGGAGATGGTAACTTTCTTGGCGACAGTCATGCTGTGCCAGACCGGAGGGCCAAGGTGCATAAAAGATCAGAACCGTAATTAGATTATTCAGTGTTAATTCTCCGCCTC
>PJEM01018905.1:0-17427 GCA_004023845.1 Helogale parvula
GGGGGTGGTGGAGGGGGGCACTTGTGGGGAAGAACACTGGGTGTTATATGGAAACCAACTTGGTAATAAACTATTAAAGTAAAAAGAAAGAAAGAAAGAATCTATCCCAAAAAACTCCCAACTGAACACTCTTAAAAAACAAAGCCACAGAGTGGCTAAATGGCTAAAAAACACCACCACCACCACCACCCATCTCTACACTGTCCACAAGAGACTTCTTCAGACATAAGGATACACAAGACTGAAAGTTAAGGAATAGAAAAAGATATTCCATACAAACGGAAACCAAAAGAAAGCTGGAGTAACTATATTATATCAGGCAAAACAGACCTTTTTTCATGTTTTACACAATTATCATTTATTTTTTTTCTTTCATTTTTTAAAAATATTATTTATCGTCAAATTAGGTAACATACAGTTTGAGGAGGCACTTGCTGGGATGAGCACTGGGTGTTGTATGTAAACAGTGAACCATGGGAATTACTCCAAAAACCAAGAGCACACTTTAGACAAAATAGACTTTAAAACAAAAACTGTAAGGAGCGCCTGCGTCCGACTTCAGCTCAGGTCATGATCTCACAGTTCATGAGTTCGAGCCCCGCGTCAGGCTCTGTGCTGACAGCTCAGAGCCTGGAGCTGCTTCGGATTCTGTCTCTGTCTCTCTGTCTCTCTGTCTCTCTTTCTCTCTCTCTTTGCCCCTCCCCCACTCTTGCTCTGTTTCTCTCTGCCTCTCAAGAATAAATAAATGTTAAAAAATTATTTCATAAATAAATTAAGTAAAACAAAACCTGTAATAAGGGACAAAGAAGGGGCCAGTCTAACACGAGGACACGACACGTGGTCGGGACAGCTAGTCATCCAGGTGGAGAGTTAAAGCCGCAAAGTAACTCACCTCCTTACAGCAAACAGATTCTAAATAGATCTGTGAGCTACACATAAAACGTACAGTTAGCTAGTTAGGTATGGAAAGTTCTGCATGGTAAAAGACTGGTAAAAAAGACAAAAGAAATAAAGGTATGAAAAAATATTTTCAACTTATATTACAAATGACTACATTCACTAATATATGTAAAAAGCCGTTTAAACAAATATGAACACGAGAGATGCTTCAAAAGAAAAAAATGGGCATTCTTGATTCCAAACTTTATTACAAGGACTAGCAATCAAAACAGAATGGTCCCGGCGTAGAGACAGACACGCAGATCAATGGAACAGAATACAGAACCCAGAAGTAAAGCCACACGTATACGATCCGCTAATTTTTGACGAGGGTGCCAAGGACATACAAAGGGAAAAAGATACTTTCTTCAGTAAATGGTGCCGGGGAACGTGGGTATCCACATGCGAAGGCGTGAATCCGGACTCCTATTCCGTACCACTCGCAAGAGCGAACCTGAATGGACTGAAGATTTATAGGGAGGATCTGGAACCACAAAGCTCCTAGAGGAAAGAAAGCATAGTTTCCAAAAACTCCCGTTGTCGGTCCTGACAATGAGGTTTTGGACGCGACACCAAGAAGCACAGACAAACAACAAATGCAAAATTTACAAGTGGGACCCGTCAACCTAAAAAGCTTCTGTAGAGTGAAAGAAAAACGGAACAAAACGGAAAAGCAATCTACGGAACAGGAGAAAATGTTTGCAAACCACGTATGTGATAAGGGTTAATGTCCAAAAAGATACACGGAAGCAGATAACTTACTGGTGAAACAAAACAAAAAACAGTCTGATTTTAAACCGGGCAGAAGACCTGAAGAGACACTTTCCGAACGGCACACGCGTGGCCAGCAGGTGTGCGAGAAGGCGTGCAACACCACGAGTCACCCGGGAAATACAAACGAGGTATCAGGATGGCTTCTATCAGAAGAGACAAGAGGGGACAAGTGTCAGCGCGGGCGCGGAGAAAAGGCCCCTCGTGACTGCCGGCAGGTGTGCACACTGTTGTCATCGTGGAAAAGAGCGTGGAGGTTCCTCAGAAAGTCACAAATAGGTCCGGCACGTGATCTAGCAGCCCGGATTCTGGGTACGGCACCGACGGAAACAAAATCAGTGCCGGGGCGGGATCTGCCTCCCCGGCTCCCGGCCACACGGTCCACGCAGCTGCGGCGTGGAGATGCCCCCGTGTCTGTCGAGGGAGGAGGGAGGGAGGAGCATGTGTTGTATATAAACAGACACGACATATTTTACATGCAGCAAAGTCTACAATATTTACATTGTAACATATTCTACCCACATACGCTACGTACACACAGACACACACCCGATATTCACACGCGTGCAGAGGGATTACGTGTGCGCACACACGCACCGCGTGTGCACACACATACGCGGACACCGCCTGTGCGCCACGCGATAGCCGGGAAGGAGACACCGCGCCGGCCGCAGCAGACGCCCCTGGCGCCGTGGGGGCGGGGCAGGGAGGGCTGTGCACACGCCGGAACGGACAGTGCCCGCTGGGAAGCAAATGGGGAACACTGTTGAAAAACATGTCAACCTTTCCTGAAACAACAACAAAAAACTATCACAAAGAAAAAACCAAGCGCTCTAGAAAGGAAGCGCGTGGGATGAATGAGGAGAGCAAACAACTCAGAAAAGAACGGTCAGTCATCAGTGGTTCAGTCTTACAAAGAAATGGTCAAAAACTCCAGAGTTTTCTACCCCAAATGCAGGATGGGAGTGATCTGCCTGGGCTCACCATCAGTGATCCCTAGTGGGGAGAAGGGGAGAAGGAGGGAGGGAGGGACGAGGGGGAGGGGAGGGGGGTGGAGGAGGAGGGCGGCAGGAAGCCAAGGAAGGGCAGCGTCTGGTCTCTGGCCCGGGGCTGGGGGCGCGGAGGAAGGAGCCACAGGCAGGAGCTGTGACAAGTGTCTCCCTGAGCAGGAAGCAGGACCCCAGCCTCCGTGTCCCCCTGGACCCCGCTGGGGCTTATTTCCCACCAGCAGCAACTACGACCCGGGCTGGCCTTGCAAACGCATGTGGGCGTCTGTCCCCCCGCCCCCCACCCCGGGTCCAAGGAAAAACCGTAGAATCGAAAAACAGGGCCTCAGGAAGAGCCTGGCGAGCTCCGTCACCTCCTGGAAAGGGACCTGCTCCCAGAGCCATGACAACGACAATCAGAAACGATCTAAATGCTTAGCCATCCGACCAGTTGGTCGCTGCCTACTTGTAAGGCGTCATTTCCTCTAACCCCACTGGTCCCCGAGTGAGGGTTTGTGTCCACTTTGCAGATGGAGACGTGGGGGGCGGGGGGCGGCAGGGCAGGTGTCTGCACGGGGCGTCGTCGGGGCGGCTCACTCCCACAGAGCGCAGAGGGACGGCACTTGGCAGCCAGGGCGGCGGGCCCTGCCCCCGCCCCCAGGAGCAGGCACAGTCCAGCCGGTCACTTGCAGACATTAGCGCCAGAGAAGTGATTACCGAATCGATGAGCTCGGTTTCCATGGAAACCATCCAGCTCAGGCAACATCCATGAGCTCCCCAGGGAGCGGGCTGTCCCCGAAGCAGCCTCCGACACTGACTGTCACCTCTCCACGTCCCCACTGCCCTGCGTCGTGTGCTGCACCTGCTGTCGGGCCGTTCTCCGGCCTCTCCTCAGCCCCGGCGTCTGAGTGCAACTGTGTGTCCACCCTGCGGTCCCCCTGTCCATCTCCTTAAGGCCACATCACCGGGGTCCCCACGGCCAGGCCCGGGCGCAGCATCTGCCCCTGGTGTCCCCGGGGTACCACGCTAGGCCCGTGTCACCCATCCTGCATAAACGAGACACCATGCCCCCAGCACCCTGAGAAGCCCTTGGGCGTCCCCTTCCTCACCTCCAGGGTCCAGTCGGGAAGGTTTCTGATGGCGCCACTACGTCCTCACACCTGCCGACGGAGGCCTCCCTGTGTGCACGCACAACCTCGCACCCCGCGCTCCCCGCAGCACCTCCACCTGGGCCTTCCTGACACTTCCTGCTCCTTGCTGCATGCCTCCGTCGCCGTCAGCCCCCTGACACGCAGCCCTGCCCCCTGTCTGCACGGGCCCTGTGGGCAGCTGGCCCCGTCTCTCGTCCACGTGGGTCCTCACTCCCTGCGCCATGTCCCCGGAGGCGGACACTGCTGGGTGCTATGGGCCACGCACTGTGCTCTCCCCACCCCGTGGGTCCCCCTGCAGCACCCAGCGCCCACCGGCTGATATGGGCGCCGTGCGCGGTCTGCTCACCCGCCCGACCCCATTAGATGCCGTGAGCCCCCGGGGGAGAACCGTCACGTGCAGGTCCCAGCGTCTGGCAAGGGCCGGCCCTGGTGAGAGCCTGTTCAGTCCTGAACAGAGACGGAGGGAGGGGCCGACGGGTGCAAGGATAAGGGAGGAGAACATTCTGGGTTCTTGCTCTGACTTGGCCTCCCCAAGCCTACTGTGCCCCTGACAGGCTTCCATCACTGGTCCAGGCCCCCGGGAGCGCATCAGTCACTAAAGCATGGCTGGCCCGTCCTCGGCCTCCAGTGGGTTGAGTGTGGCTTGCTCCCCCTCCTGCCCCTCTGCACAACCAAACAAAGCCAAGGGTGGGAGCGCCCCTCGCTGCCTGCAGGCCTGCGCTGCACACAGCGGCCTCGCCTGCTCGCCCGTGCCCCCCACTGCTCCCGACGCCTGCCCCGCCCCAGGCCTGCTCTCAAGCTGCTGCCTGACGGGATGCACCCAGGCTCCGCTCCCCACTGTTTCAGTTTCCCTCCCTAAGCAGACCACAGACTTCCTGTCACCAGAAGCGTCCGAGCTGGCCCGCCGAGCTGCGTCTTTCTGGAATTAAGATGAGGAGGAAGCTGGCTTCCGATTAACAAGGAAATGAGTCTGCACGCGCATCCAAGAGCTCACAGGAGGGGAGAAGAGCGTCCTGTTGGGACGACACCACAGTGTCAGCTCCAGAGAGGAGACCCCAGATGGAGAAGAGGGGCGTGGCCAGATCAGTGTCACCGAGCTTGGCTGCTCAGACCCGGTTCTCGCAGGGCGAGGCAGCCGAGGAAGCCCCGTGGCTTCTCCACCGTGTGTCCTCGTCTGTCATCGAGCCTGTCACTTGACACATGAGGTGTCCACACGCCAGCCGCGGCGGTGGGAGGAGGCCTGTCTGGAACACCATCTGTGCGTCCAAGGGAAATGGCGCACGGAGGCCGCGGGGGAGGCCGGGGTGGGCTCTGTCTCCTGTGGCAGCAGGTGCCTCCCCAGCCCAGAGCCCGGGTCCCACGGCTCCTGCTTGTGGCGGTTGAATGGCCGTGGTCACTGTCGGGGGGGGGGGGGGGGGGGTAAACAGAGACCGCCTGCCCACCTTGACTTTGGTTCCCAAGACCTAAGTCAAACAAGGAGACTGGGCTAGGTCCCTCTGAGAGAAACACCTGGAAGCAGGCGAGAGACCTGGAAAGGAAGGTCAGAAGGAAGAGAAGGAGAAGCTGGGTCTCCCGCGAGGTCCCCCTGGGGGAGGAGCCAGGCAAGGGACACAGACGCTCCCTGACGAGGCCGGAGCCACAACGGCTTCCGCGGCGTCCTCTCCCAGAGGAGACCCCGACCGAGGGCTCTGCCCCCTCCCTCCCCGTGTTTCAGCACCAGCCCCGCAGGCCCTGTGTGAGGAAAATCCCCACCCTGACGTCTGACCACAGCCGCCATCCCCACCCGGGACACCTGACCCGCCGCCTGCAGTGCTGGTCCGTCAAGTCCATGTAGCAGAACCCCCTCCCCGATGCTTCTCTTAGGAATTCCCATCCCCCGCCCCGCCTGCTCCCTGCTGTGCCCCCAGCTGAGCTCAGTCCCTCTCCCCCAGAGACAGAGGGAGTCACGGAATCAGGGAGCTCCAGGCTCCCTGCTGTCAGCACAGAGCTCGATGTGGGGCTCGAACTCACGGACCTCGAGATCATGGCCTGAGCCCAAGTTAGACGCTCAACAGACCGAGGCACCCAGGCGCCCTGGAGGGCTCTGTCTCTTACTCCTGTGTCTCTGCCGTCGCTTACGAAGGAGGCCTGCATGACTGCTCAGTGAGCGTGAACTGAATCAGGTTTAAATTAAAAACATATTCTCAGTTATCTCAGCACATTCTTGATTGCCGATCTAACTCCTCCGCCAGACAGCAAAGTCCGCCAAGGCACACACTGTGTTCCTGCCTGCGTGTTCCCAGGGTGTGAGCCGGGGCTGGGACGCGGGACACAGACCCTCAGACGGCGGCGGGCGCAGGACTGGGTGTAGAAACGAGCGGGGCGGTGCGCTGGCTGCTGGCTGCAGGGAGTCACGTAATCTTGACTTCCTCACCGCAGAACGCAGATGATGGCAGAAACGTTCTGGAAGACGCAGCTGGGAAGGGCCCTTACCAGTCGCAGCAGGCACACGGCGTCTTAAAAACAAACACTCACAAATCGTCCTCGCTGATTGCCTGCAAGTACGCCATTTGAAATGTTCATTTTTCCCAGACCCAAAATTAGAACAGTACCCCGTCTCTGGGGAACGGTCGCTGCTCAGAATCCCTTACGGGTGCACAGGTGAAACCTGAAATCCGGGTCTCAAAACGAGAAGGGAAATGGCGCCCGGGGGCTCAGTCGGTTGAGCCTCTGACTTCGGCTCAGGTCACGATCTCACGGTTCATGAGTTTGAGTCCCGCGTGGTCGGGCTCTGTGCCGACAGCTCAGAGCCTGGAGCTGCTTCGGATTCTGTGTCTCCCTCTCTCTCTGCCCCTCCCCCACTCACACTCTGTCTCTTTCTTTTTCTCAAAAATAAACAAACATTAAGAAAATTAAAAAAGAAAGAAAGAAAAAAGGCAAGCACAAATTCCCTGGGGCATAAGAGCATCTCCAAGGAAGACATGGAAGTGCTGACGGAAACTGGTGGGAGGTGGGGGGGCCTGTCGATGACCTGGTGTCCGGATTAGTACAATTTCACCAGCCTGCTCACACGGGACAACCACCTTACAGACACCTGGCGGGACAGCGTCTCCGACCGCCACCCCATGGCCAGGAGGGATGCCGAGTGGGAGCTCCTGTCGGACTGGACTCACAGGGACGCACGGACGCAGGGCGGAGGCACAGCAGGTGCAGGACAGCAGAGCGGGGGCTCTGGAAGGCTCTGCACCTGCCGGGAAGGCTGCGGGGCGCTGGGTGGTGGGCGAAGGCAGGCTAGCCCGGCCAGGGGGCCCACAGAGGGCTCCCAGCCTGCGCGCTTGAGTCCCCACAGGAGCCTCCAGGGAAGGACTGATTATTTTGCTCAGGAGGCAAAATTAGCAGATGACACAGACTCGGGCCTACAATTCTCGAGGCTTTTCCCCCCTAAGCTGAAGCAGTATTAGTGAAAGGCTTAGGAATAAGCCCACGTTTCCTGTTTTACGACATTCAGTGTTGGGTCATGGCCAAGATCTGTGGTCCAGGAGGCGCATTCACCGACCGCCGCTGCGAACAGCTGCTCTTCAGGCTTCCTGGGCTCCAGACCCGCTGCCTGGGCCAGGACGCTGCCGCCAGCACCCCTGCCTCGGTCATGGTGGGCCCTCCCTGCCCCTTGTCAGATGGTGAGCGTCCAGGGGCAGGAGCCACATGTCAGCCCTTTCTGGTCACCCACCCCCATCAAGGGTCAGCTCTCGGTGCAGAGTGGGCACTTAACAGAAGTTTCGTCCAGCTGCGCTGAGTGGCACAGATCACAACTCAGACCCCTGAGGATCCAGCTCCTGGGTTAAAATGTAGCAGAATGATTTCCTCCGCACGAACCTGATTTCCCAGCCTCACCGGCCCACGCCCGCCCCAGTGGACCCGTCCTCCCCCGGCAGAAACAAGACTCTGGGCGCTTCGAAGGAAGAGGGGCTGCCAAGCCGGGTGGGGTGTGCACCGCGGGGAGCGCGGGTCTGAGCGAACGGCAGACGGCGACTCTTTTGGGCTGTTAAAGTGGTTCAGCTGGGTCAGTTTGTGGCAAATACCCACGTTCCCGAAGCTCCGTGGGAACAGCGTCCTTTTTCTGTGCACAATTCAGGAGACCAGATTTGAGAAGGCGAGCGTCACCAGTGGCGCCCCGCCCCGAGTCGTGCCCCACAGAGTGGTGAGGTGCCCTTGGCGGACCCCCGCGGCGCCAGCCTGCAGCCGACAAAGGTAACCTGAGATGCGGGAATCAGGGGCTCAAGTCAATCTGGAGATGAAAACGAGTAATGCTGCGTGGTCGCTCCTGCAGGGGTCAGCGACGAGGCCAAGGACGGGGATGGCACCCACACCTGACCCGGGCAGGAGGCCAGAGCAGAGCCTCCCGGCCCCTGCTGCATCCTGAGAGGTGGCGAGGGAACCGTCAAGAGCTGCCGGTGCCCGGGCAGGAGGCAAGGCCATGGGTCCGGAGCAGCCAGGGCTCCGGTGAGGATGGTCTCTGGTGGGCAGGTGGCAGCCGTGCCTATGGAGCCAGATGGGGGCAGCGGGTTAGGGGGCTTCAGCCCCAAGGCAGCGGCGACTCCTGGCAGGGAAAGGTCTTGGGCAAATGAGGACTCATCTGCCTTCCAGAAGGGGCATGAGGATGCAGGCCTGGCAAACAGACGGGAGGAAGGGGAGTCTGAAAGCAGGGGCATCGCTTGGGAAGCCGCCGTGTTTGTCTAGGTGAGACGACCAATGTGTGAACCCGGGAGAGAGTCGGAAGCTCGGTTAGACGGAGCGCGTGGGGCGGGGCAGGGGAGGGGGGCAGAAGGGGTGCTGGCCACAGGGGTCCGGCACTTAGGAGGAGGACTCCAGGCACTGCGACCGGGCACTGGAGCACAGGGAAGCTGGTTCACAGCACATCTACTCTGAGGTTTCTGGAGAACCTTCTAGGGGGAATTCCACACAGTTAGATGTTTTAGAGCAAGCCGCAGAAAAGTCTGGGCTGCAATTAGTTTTCCACAGGATTCTATTTCTTGTGCTTTGAAAAGAGAGACGCTCTGAGCAATGACTCTGAGGCTGCTGTGTTCTGTGTCAGAGTCCGCGCAGGCTCCGAGCCCCACCGCTCCGGGGGTGTCGACGGCTCCCAGAGCCCCCGCAGCCCCCGCCTTGGCTCTCGGTGCCCAGGCTCACTGGACCACAAAACTCTTCTTCCGACGAGCAAATGTGAACCAGACGCGAACACGGAGGCCACAGCAGGAGCCGGCAGTCACAGGCGACGGGCGAAGCCCCCAGGGCATAGACTGGCCTCCATGTGCCCGTGCCGGTGTTCCCGTCCCGGTGTGCCGGCGTGCCGACAAGGGGCAGCGGAGGACAGACCCCGGCCACGGTCTCTCTTAACGTCTCTTCAAGCCACCTGGGCCTCTGCTCACACCGCAGTCACCGGATGGGGCCGTGGACGTCTCTGCCTCATCGTGTTCCTCGCGGGGCTTTCCCGTGATTCTGTTTAACGGGCGACATGCGCTGATCAAACAGTCGCTCGGTGCGCAGTTCTGTGGCTGGACAGACAAAGGGGTCACCGGCCCATGACCCTGGGGCTGGACTGTCCCAGCGCGTGCCCTCTGGACTCTCTGTGGAGCACCTCGGAGACGCAGGCTACCCGCACCGCCTCACCCCGGCCCGGCCACCTCTCTGAGGCCACTTCTCTGGCTTGGAGCCCCGGGATCCAAGTTTGCAGCAGCCTCGCCTTGACTTCCGGGGACATTTAGAGAGATCCCGAAACGGACCGACGTCGAGGGTGGAGGAAGGAAAACCCTCAACGTGTAAAACAAAACCAAAGAAAGTCCTCGGAGGCAAAGAAGAAAACCACAAGGGTTCATTTCAAAACAGAAAAGCATCTCAAGGGGAGGATCAGCAAGATCCAGGGAGGGAAAGGCCGCCAGAGGGTCTGTAAGCAGGGCGCCAGCGGCGGGGGGCTTCCGTGAGAAGCGGCTCGGAGCGGCAGGCACGAGAGCTGGCCTCGGCGGCTAGAAGTGAGCGGAGTGAGGCAAAGTCCGCACATGCAAACCTCTCCTTCTGGAAGCGTCCTCCTGAGACGGGTGAAGGGAGGCCCCAGATCCAGGACGGAGGTCACGGAAGACTGAGTCCCCACGTGGCTCAGAGGAGAAGCCAGGAGAAAGGAGAGGGCAGCTTATTTTTAATAGCAGATACTACATATTTGATGCCTAGAGTGTGGCAGGCATCTGTGTACCTCATGCTCAAATAATCCCATTTCACAGATGAAGCCTCGGAGATGGTAAGCCAGCTGCCTGTGGCCACACCAGCAGCAAGCGCTAAGGCAGGATCTAAACCCAGGAATCTGCTGGAAAACCGAAGCGGAGCTCCTTCCCGACCCCTGTGCTGTCCCGTCTTGTCCAGAACGCGCCTGCTCTTCCTGAGACACCTCTGTGATGACCAGGAGGAGGCGGGGATCCGGGGCCTCCAAACACCTCCTCTGCACCCGCACTGCGCGAGTGCACGAATCGGCTCACTCCCAGTGCTCAGAAACCCCCTCCGCCATTGATGTCAACGTACCGGAAAGACAGCCTCGCTCCTGAAAAAAGCACCAGATTGGTCCACGGACCAGCGATTTCACTCCATTTACACCTAATGGGACTCACGTAACTAATTCTGCCACTTTGTTGCTCAGAAAATTGCATTGGTTCCTCTTTTAAAGCTATAAACGGAAGTCCCAGCTCCTGCTGTGGTCCCGGGCTCCCCGGTCCTGCAGTCTACCTCCGCTTGGGTCACGCTCCCCACACACGTCACCTCCCGGCCGCAGCTCACACCGGCTTCTGTCAACGTCACTGCCATCGCCGCGGGCAACGCTGCCTCCTAGAGACCCAGTGCAGACTGCTTACAGCCGGAAGTAACGCCCTCCTCGCACCTGCACAGGTTTATCCGTGTCCCCGGAGGCGTGAGCACGGTCAGCCCTGCACATGGCGCGTGCTGTGGGCGAGTCAGCGCTCCTCCACTTGATGCCTGTCCCCAAAGCCCCTCACCGTACCCGTCACACGGCAGGAGGTCTGTGGGTGTTAGCCAAGTGGATTAAAAACTAAAGACACGGTTCTTTTTTTATATATATTTCTTTATTTTTGAGAGATAGAGACAGAGCTCAAGTGGGAGAGGGGCAGAGAGAGGGAGACACAGAATCTGAAGCAGCTCCAGGCTCTGAGCTGTCAGCACAGAGCCCGACGCGGAGCTCGAACCCACGAATGTGAGATCACGACCTGAGCAGAAGTCGGACGCTTTACTGACAGAGCCCCCAGGCACTTTTAAAGACACGGTTCTTGACTCATGGGGAGAGAGCAAAGTATCAGAAAAGCGCCTGGCCTCGGGAGGCGCACACCATGAGCAAGTCCAGACAGTGGAGAGACCCGGCGGCCGGGATCCGAGCCGAGGCGGGGCCGGAGGGCTGAGTTCGCGCTGGGCTCCCCTCTCTCGAGCACCGGAAACCAGCTCGAGCTGGTGTGAGAAGAGGGGACTTACCCAGGCTGCCTGCACACTCACACGCTGTGCAGAAGGCTGGCCCACAGGACAAACACCGCTTGACTGTTGGGGGCCAGCGCCCCGTCTGGAATGAACGCACCCCTAACTCTTCTCTGTTCCTGGGGTCCCTCCATCCACGACAGACCAGGTCACACGTGCAGCGGGGCTCCGTCAGGGCTGGGAGATGGAGTGTCTGGCATAATTAATACTCGGGGTGCCCTGAGGATATTGTCAGAGCCGCAGACGCCCTGGGTTTCCATTACAACAGCACCAACCGCTGGATGCCGCTCAGAGGGTGGAGATGGGGGACAAGTGAGACCCAGAACGATGCCAGGTCCCTCCACTGCGCCGACGTGGGGATGAAGGCAGAGCCGAGCTTTCCCCGCTCGTCAGTGGGCACTCGGACTGGGACTGCTCCACAAGGTGGGGGCGGGGGGCCAGGAGGGACAGGTCTGGGCAAACGCGGGGGTCCAGTTTTCGCTGGTGGGGACACTGACGTGGCGGGGGCAGGGACAGCAGAAGCGGAACCAAACATGAGCACGCAGGACAGCCTCATGGCGCGGGGAGCCCTCAGGAGAGAAAGCACTCTGGAAGCACGTGGCGATCTGGAGCGCCGATGGAACCTGGGGAACGCTCTCCGTGTGACCTCTAACAGCCAGCGTCCCGGAGCCTAACGTCCTTGGTGAGAGACGGGAGCTGCTGGAACGCGGAGCGGGGTCACTAAGACCATCTGTCACCATCAGATTAGCTTCCAGACAGACCAGTGTTCAAACCCCCCGTGGAACATCCACTGATACTTTCCATGTCGATCACACTTAACATGGTAACACTTTGGATGTGTTGGGTTAAATAAAGTAAGATAGTAAAATTAATTGCACCTGTCTACTTTTGCCTTCAAAACGTGGATCCTGGTACATCTGAAGTCACACACGCGGCGTCCTCTACAGCTGCCGTGAGACAGCAGCTAATTTACGTATGGAGCGCGTGCGGCTCTCACACCAGGTCTGCGCACTCCGTGGGCTTTATCAACAGCCCCTCACCCGGCAAGTTTACTCTGGTTCAGAAAGTCCCAGGACACGGAAGGCATACGCGAGCGTTAACGACTACGGGTGTTTTCCTGCAGCTCCGGGCAAGGGGGTGAGGGCTCTCTGGGGGCTCTTGGACGCCCAGTCACTGGACGCTGGCTGCAGCTCCCTCGGTCACATCCGACGCACACAGGACAGAAGGCAACAGAACGCCACCGAGTCTGCCCCGTGCTAAAGAAGTCCCTCCCAACGCCTCCTCTCACATCCCAGCAGGTTCGGAACTCGGCTGCTATCCAGAGACTCCGAACCGTCGGTCTCTAGCTGTGTAGACAGACACCGTGCCACGGGGCTTGGAAGTCCCCGTGGTCCTGTGTCTCACTGGGAAAGAGTCAGCGGCTGACTGTCACTCTTCTTTACCACTGCCTTTCCCGTGCGTGCAAGGCTGAGTGGCTCAGGGAAAGAGAAGCAGGATCAGAAGACATCGGGTCTATAGGCTCCAACCACCGCTCTGCTGCTCTCTCCCATCTATCAGACTAAAGGCAGACTTCCTTTAACTCACACTCCCAGTGCCAGCTCGTCCCTTCAAAGTGAAATTATGAAGCGCTCTTGGAGACACACGATGTCCGTGTTTCGCAAGCTCACTGGAGGTGAACCGCTCAGCGCAAATGCGAAGCCATCGTCAAGCCTCCTGACTGTCTATCCGGCCCCAACAGCAGGTCTCCACCAGGCACTCGAGATTCCGACGCAGGACAGAGTCCGGCTCGCAGAGAGCTGTGGGCTGGGGGGGCGGGGAGGAGGCAGGCTGGTCCCCTGCGCAGACACGGAGCGCATACTTAGCCTGCGCCTTGCAGTAAGTGCCGCACTGCTGTCGCTGGTGGCTCAGGAAACAGGAGAGCTCGCCGTGCACGTGACTACGTCACGGATGGCGGTCCATGCCCTACGGCAGCGTTCGCAGTGCTCTCTGGGCGTTGGCTGTGCATGCACTGCCCCGTGTGCTCCCCCCAGCCACCTCCAAGGGGACCGTGGTCGTCATGCCCATCCTAACCCGTGACAAGACCTGACACTCAGGCGCCCTCCACCGCTCCTCACAGCCCCCATCACCATCACGGTTAAATACATCTCTGTCATCATCTGTGGGCCCTCCGCTCTGTCCCACAGGGGCTCAGCTCCGTGACAGCTGGGGCACACCTGCCTCAGCCTCAACTGTCCCCCAGGGCCTGGCACAGAGGGCACCAGTCTCCTGCCTGGGGAACTCATTAATAATTCCATCCAGGATAGCAAATGCAGTCCGTCGGGCATCCTGTCTACCTGGCGGTGCCGGGAGGGGGCTGTGATGGACGAGGGAGTCGGTCTGGGGCGTGGGAGAGGGGGAGCGATGGCGGCCGTGTGGGGAGGTCGAGGCTCCGAGCGGAGTTAACGGGTGTGCTGGAGAGCCCGTGGGTCACGCAGCGCCCGTGGTCAGCATCGCGGCCGCTGGGAGGTAAACGCTCATCCAAGTTACAAACCGAATCCTCTGCTAACGTTCCCTTGTCCGGGACTCCACGCAGAGCTCACGGGGAGGACGCGTGTCCCCAAGTCCCCAAGGAGACCATCACCCTCTCCGTCAGCCCCGGCCAGGGCTCTGCCCACTCTCCATGCCCTTCTTCAGCTTCCAAGCGGAAACAGGGCTGTTTGCCAGCTTCCTGGAGGTGTTGGGCAGAAGCCTAATAAACACGCATTGGTAGCTCAGTGGACGTGAGCCCAGGGCCGGCTGACGCAGACGAGCGAGCGGTCGTAAATACATCCCGTCATCCCGCCCGTCTGTTCCGTCACCCCGTCCGTCTGGCCTTCTCCCCGTCCGTCTACTTAGCGCCCTTTACTGTGAATCGGAGGCGTTACCTCAGCGCGGGGGAGGGTGTGCAGAGCTCACAGACAGACGAGCAGAAGAGGTCAAGTGCGGGCTGTGCCAGATGCCTTCCTGCCAGCGAACGAGGCGTCACATCACTGGGGCGCCTGCCCTGACGCCCGGCTCCTGCTCCCTGTGTCCGTCAGGGCGTCTGAGGGCAAAGCGGGGGTGAGCCTTCCCGTCAAGGCCATGCCTGAGGCTGCGGTCACCGCTCCAGCCACAGGGAAGCCACACAAGACAAAGAAATCACGAAGAGAACAAGGAAATAACTGAAACGAAAGGCGAAATGCAGAAGCCTGGGTATGCGCGTGCTCACGTTCGCACAAACACGCACGTCTTTGCACACGGCTGTTACGATTTTCTCCACACCCCTGCACTCCCCCCCACCCCGACGTGCCAGAGAATGGCCGGGCCTGGGGGGCAGCCCTGCACGGAGCTAACAGTCGGCAGTCATTGCCCACACTCGGGATCTGCTTTAAATGGAGCAGGAGTTAAAGTGAGGTCTTTTCTGGCACGGACGCATTTCAAAGTCACTCGGAGTGTGGACTGGTCCTCAGCGCTGGGCTAGTTAAAACACGGCGTCTGCCCCTGCCCGCCCTCCCCCTCCCCCACCAACCTGCCTCAAGGCGAGTCAGCCCCAAGCCGGCGCCCAAGGGAGTCCGAAGACACCACCAGGGGCAGCCTTGAGTCCCCCCCCAGGACCATCCAAGCACTGGAGCCCGAGAGCAGAGTGCTCGGGTTGTGATGACTGGAAAGTGCGCCCTGATGACCCAGAGCGGCACCAGCGCAGAGAACTGCGCCAGGACAGCGGACGGAGGGAGACTGGAGGAGGGGGCGCAGCCCAGGAGGCAGAGGGCAGGGCGGTGGGGCGGGAGAAGGGCAGGGGGACGAGCCCCATGATGGAGCACAGCCGGGATGGGGGGGCGGGGGCGGGGAGGGCGGAGCAGGGGGGCAGGGGGGCGAGCCCCACGATGGAGCACAGCAGGCACGGGGGGACAGGGGGGCGGAGCAGGGGGGCAGGGGAAACAGAAGTGTGTAAGAACAGCCCGATCTCACACCTCGCTGTCCCCTGCCACCAGTGAGGTGACACCCGCACCCTGAGTGCGGAGGGGTGCTGCGCAGGGTCCCAGCCACAGGAAGCGTCCTCGCAGGGACAGAAGCGAGTCCGGGTCCATGTGCCCACACCTGCACAGGCAGGCACCTAGTGACAGGACCCGCTGCTCCGGCTCAGGGCTGGGAGGGGCTTGTAAAAGGGGGGAAATTTGCCCTTAGTTTGTTTTGTTTTTTGTTTTTAAAGTTGACTCATTTATTTTAAGAGAGAGTGACATGGACGCCTGGGTGGCTCAGTCGGTTAAGTGTCCGACTTCGGCTCAGGTCATGATCTCACAGTTCATGGGTTTGAGCCCCGCGTCGGGCTCTGTGCTGACAGTTCAGAGCCTGGAGCTGCTTCAGATTCTGTGTCTCCCTCTCTCTCTGTGCCTCCCCTGCTCACACTCTGTTTTTCTCTCTCTCAAAAATGAGTAAACATTAAAAAAAAAAAAAAAGGAGCAAGTTGTGTCCTTGCATTTGGATGCCAACCCAGAGACTCCCCTGGGGCCCCCGGGCGCTGCAGGTGCATTGTGGGTAACAGACAGGCAGGCACGCGGCCACGGCATCTGCCCACTCATCAGGCAGCAGCACGCCCAGCAGCACCCAGAGGCAGAGAGCAGCTGGGCGGCCTCCCTCACGCCCGTGTGAAGGTTCCGGTCTAGGAGCAGTGCGCACACTTGTTGCTAATTCTCTCCCGACCCTTCGGGCACCCAGGAATTTGGGCCTGTGATCCAGGAGAGAGTCAATGATGACAGACTGCACACAGAGGCTCAGAGAGGCTGCACAAGGTACCTGAAGTCACACAGCTCACGGCAGAGAGCTGGGGCTTCCAGCCAGGAATGCCCGACTTCTGCCCCTCCAAACCCCCGGGCTTCCCGAGCCTCCGGACCTGTGGGGCCACCTGGCAACCCGTCCAGGTGGCATTTTACAGGGGCCGACAGAGTGCAGGGAGGTCTCGTGCCTGCGGTCCCTGCCCTGGTCCTGCAGTGACACAGAGCCAGGCGGGCGGGGGACGGGAAGCGGTCGTCTGAAAGGCACAGGGAGCCGCGTCCCTTCCCGTGTCCAGGTGGCTCCCAGGAGACTCTGAGGCTGTAAAGAAAGCCGTGTGCGCCTTCTGGGGGAAGGCGAGGTTTAAAGAACACCAGGTGGCCGTTTCTCCTTTTCTCTCTTGTCAAACATCATTTGCCAGACTCTGATTTTTAGCAAAAGCAGGTTTTATATGCAGAGTCTCTTTTCCCGTTAAATCTATCCCCGGCTCGGATGTTTCCAGCCTGGGATGAATTCGACACGGCATCCCGACTGTCAGGGGAATCCGTCAAGGAGACAGCGTTGGAAACGGGTGGTCTGGCCGACAGCTCACGGAAGTTACTTTAAAACAAAGCAGCAACAATGAGAAGAGGTGGGCACCGTGGGTGGGGACGGCTGGGGGCGGGGACGCGGTGGGGACGCTGCGGGAGGGGACGTGCACCCCCAGCAGCAGGAGGCAAATGCGTCACACGTGCCAGACGGTCCTCACTGAACGAGTCTGAGCTTCAGACCATCAGACGTCACCTGACTCCAGACACGAATGAGAGCGTCTCCGGGGGAGCCCTCTCGGGGCATGGCGCAGCCAGAGCCACACGATGTCACAATTCTTACTGCACCGTCACCGTTACCTCAGCGGTGCTGCCGGCCGTCTGTCTGCGAGGACGCTTCAGGCTTCAACACACGCCTGCGCTGTGTTCTCCGTGTCTGTCCTCTCTGCACACGGGTCAGACTGTGACACTGGGGACAACGCTGCGTACGCCAGCTGCCAGCCGGGCGCACACGGCCACCCACGGCCACCTGTCACCTCCCCGCCATCGCCCGGCCACTGCTGGCCTTTCCGCTTCGGCCTCGCGGATGCAGGAACTCTGCGCGGCCATTCTCTCTGAGATGGTCCATCTTGTGAAAGCCAAGGCCAGAACACTTGGGGGGCGGGGGGCGCCGGCTCGAACCCCCGGTCCTGGGAGGCTCTTCGTCAGCCCGAGGACGGCGAGTGCGCAGGTCCCCCCCCCCACGGCACCCCCCACGCGCGTGCTTGCCCTGGCGTCCCTGAGCCG
>PJEM01018906.1:0-17423 GCA_004023845.1 Helogale parvula
GTCACTAGGTCACATAGGTTTCTTTTCATCCTGGCGTAGCACGGCTGAAGGTTGTGACAGAAGCAGCCCAGAGGGAGGCTAGGAGCGCTGATCTCTGAGAGCAGAGCCAGCTAGGGCTGTGGAATGTTCATGTGAGCCCAAACAAGCCATCCGAAAGGGCACCTTCCTTGCCCATTGGGACTAACACCTTGTACAACAAAGTCTTGGATGTCCTGCATCTGGGAGAAATGAGGTTGGAGCTGGTTTCATCTTCCTGTAGCTGAACATACGAATATTTGTCCAGTGGTCTGTTAAGACAGTCAGTCCTTTAAAATAGTGGCAAAGAAAGCATGTACCTAGAAATTCCCTGAGGATTTCCTTTTTTAAACCACATTACCTGCTGTGTTTCCTCATCCATTATTTTTCATTGGGCTCATTGATCACATTGGTGGTTCTTAATAGTATTACTGTTCTATAACAGTTGGACAAACATGAAAAAGTACAGAAATTTTTAAGAGATTAAAACCCTTTATTTAAAAAAAAAGTCTCAGCCTCACATGGTGTGGCTGAAAGATGCCCACATGAATAATTTGGACATTCCACTTCTTTTTGGTCTAGTTGTTAACCCTCTCATTTTTTAAAACTGAGAATCATAATCTCTCTCTAACTCACCTTTTAGAACTGTTGAAGATATAAAATGAGGCAACACTTAAAAAATATAAGTATTTGCAGAGGAGAAAGAGCCCTAAATTAGGTAGCCTGTTAACTTTAAATCTGTTCTGTACATTTCCAGATTTTAAAGTTTTATATCGCCTTTTAAGGTCTTGTGGTCATTGGTGTTAGAACTGGAATTCTAACTTGTGTTCTGTTCGCAGCATTTCTACTTTGGTTTATCTTTGGTATTTAAAAAAAAATACAATAGATCAGGAGCCAGTAGGTAAAATGAACAGAAAACAGGTTGTTCTTGTAGGTCCTCTTTTCCGTACTAGTCATCATAGCCAGAGGCCAGTAGTGTGTAGTGGCCAGTGTTGTTGACCCGTGTATATTGCCTTTAACATAAGTACAGATACTGCTGTGTTCCCAACTGGGGTATTTCTGTGTGGGGGCATCATTAATACAACACTTGAGTCACGGTTGGGTCGGGTCGAGTCGAGTCTATCCTAGCTGGCCTTAACAGTATGTATAGGATGACCTTTTGCATGTAGGGGCAGGACAGTTGGTCATGTGAAGGTTCCTTTGATATGGCCATGTGGTCTGTCATGAAGAACCTTGAGCTCCTGATGGAAGTGAGCTAAGTGAAAAAGCATTCTCAGAGCTGTTAAATCCTAGAGGTTGATAGTTCTTCAACTAATAGATTGCCAAGGCCGGGAGAAGGTTGAGGAGATGTAAATGGCCAGAGAACTCATGGACACTATAGCTGACTTAGTGAAGACCATTTTGCAAGTTTGTAAAGCACTTTTTTTTTTTTTTTAATGGCTGAGTTGATTGTCTGATTCCAGAGCCTTTAGGGTATTTTAATTGAAAAGTGAAACACCAGATGGAATTCTCTAAGTTGGCAAAATGCACAAATGATAATTTAGGGGAAGCTGAACATAATCAAGGGAAAGATACAATTTGTTAGAAATTCTTCTTGTTCTTTGTTGCCTGAACCACAAGAAAGTGGTTTGTCCTGTCACTTGTTTGGTAGCTTAGATATAAAGAAGCCCATGAGGAACGAGTGGTAAGGCCTCAGATTCCCCTGTGTACACAAGCAGACAAGGAAAAGGGTATATAGTAGAAACACCTCTTCAAAATACGGTTTGCCTTTAAAAAGAAAGGAAGGAAGGAAGGAAAGAAAGAAAAAGAAAGAAAGGTAGATAGATAGGTAGATAGATAGATAGATAGATCTACCTGTACTCACCCAAGTGGCATGAGTACACTTAACAAACAAATCAGAAAGATGGTTTTGTGCTCTGATTGTGTTCATTCATTTGTGTATGTTCAGACTCTGAAATTTTCCTTCTCTAAAATTAAGGCTGTCCTTAGATGAAGATTTGCTTCACTTTTTATGGAATGGACTTTTCTGAAATAACAAAATTTTTGTTTTTTGTTTTTGAGAGAGTGCTTGTGTGAGCATCAGAGAGAGGGAGAGAGAATCTTAAGCAGACTCCATGCCCAGCCAGATCTGAACTCAAGAGTTAGATGCTTAACTCACTGAACCACTGGGATGCCCCTGAAATATTAAGCTGTTTAAAATGCAAATAAAAAGACATGTTTTCCTGACTTCTAGTAATGACATCTATTGCTGAAATTGACAGCAGTTTCATGTGTAGATGTTACTGAGGCAGCACCCATAAACCCATAGAGTAATTTAAGACGACTTTTTTTTTATTACTATAAGAAAAATCTTGGAAGATCACAGAAAACTTGTTCAGTATCACCTTTACCCTTTTTAAGGAGACTAGGCCCCCTTTCTACTCTTTTAACATTTCTCAGAATTGATTGTGGGAAAACAGATCATTTTTGAAGAGCTCAGACTCTGCAGCTGCTTCCTGAAGGATTGACTTTTTGTAACCTGTTGAAAGTTCTGCCTGCTAACTGTGCTGTCTCCACTGTGTTGAAGGACACTTAGAGGATGCAGTGAGCGATGTGCATCTGTGGGAAGTCCCGATTTCTCACTGATCAGCAGTATCACATAGCATGATAAGGGTTCACTTGTTACTGGGAATGTTTCACAGGCAGTGGAAGCATTCTTGCCAGTTCCCGCTGCCCCGTCTCTTCCCTTAGGGACAACCACATAGTCCTGTCCCCAAACGCTGGTGTGAAGTTTGTGCCGCTCTCGTGCAGAGGGGCCATTCCTGTTCGCCCTCCTGCAGTCAGAACATAAGCTTAGGAAGCAGCAGGGGACAAGTGGCAGGAGCCAACACCGCAGCACTTTGCAGCACTTTGATGTGGCACGTTCACACTGGTAGGCCTTCTAGGCTTCTTAATCTTCACCTCCCAAAAATTTGGCTTTGCTTTTTGAACCAGTAAGTATTGGTGTGCACTTGATTAAGAAAAACACTGTGCAGCTTGTAAAAATTGGATAGTTTGGGGCCCCTGACCGGCTCAATCAGAAGAGCGTGTGGCTCTTGGTCTTGGGGTTGTGAGTTGGAGCCCCATGTTGCGTGTAGAGATTACCTAAAAATCAAATATTTAAAAAAAATTGGTTAGGTTTATTTCCTCCATCCTCTACTCTGATCCTAGAAATTCTCTGGGACTTACTGTGGGAGGAACTTTGAAAAGCTGCCATAGTTTTTTTGTTTTGTTTTGTTTTAAAGAGTAATTTACATAATAAATGCTCCTCGGTTGTTTTGGAGGGTTTTTTGTGAGGAGGGGTCAAGTAATGACTGAGGAGTTAGGTTGTGACTTTGGAAATACATGACATTAAACAGAGTAACCCCTTTGAAATAACACAAATGTTTTTAGCAGACATCCATCCCCTATTCCTTGCTTATTTGCTTATTATCCGATCCCACCCTAGCTTTGGGTCCTTGTCATTGAGGAGGTTGTGGCTTGGTTAGCCCCTGGCGGAGAGCGGCATTCCCTCTTCTGGTCCAGCATTCATTTTCTTAGGAGCAAGTACCACCCATCACATGGCTGTGCACATGTGCTTCGTATTAGGAGCCACAGCTGATTCTCCCTTCTGTACATGGAGAGTTTTTCCTCTAGGTAGTGGATGCTGGTGCACATGCTAAAGTGTTAGGGGACGGTCATCAGGTGCAGAAACACCGCAGGCACCTTGCCCGTCGTCCAGTCTGCCTGGAGCCGTAGCAGGCCGGCCTTGTTTGGGAGCACTCTGTCCTGGAAAGCGCATGATGTCTGGCTGGCTCTTGGCTTCTTTATGGTCTCCTCGCTCGTGCCCTTAAGGGCCATTTGTGAAATACAAGTAGTTTCCTTTTTGATGGTAGCTACAGTTGGTGTGAGCATGGCATAGAGAGTTGTTGAGTCACCTGAAACTAGTGTAACTGGTATGTCAGCCATACTCTGAAGTAAGCAATTTCCATGTCTCTCTGCTCCTCATTAGCTCTCGTGCCTGCTAACGCCAGTGCCTGCTACACTCTCTGAACCGGACACTGCTTCTAAGGTCCGTGGTATCTGAATCTCTTCCCTGACTTCTCTTTCCCAGAGTTTGCCCACAACCCCCCTGTACCTAGCATCCCTCTCCTGCCTCAGAAGAAAGTGTCCCCGTTCCTTTGCCAGGACTTGTCTTGATTGTACGGTCTCTCCTTTACCCCTTGAATGAACCTCCCTTGCCTGCCTCCGGCCTGCTTCAGCATACAGCATGATATAAGTCTTCTTTTCCTCTAGCGGTCTCAAACCCTGCTTACCCTTTTCTCATAGTGGCCAGGGCTGCGCTCGCCTTCGCACCACAGTTCACTGAAGGGTTCCTGTTTGCCATGTCTGTACTAGTGGTCTGACAGTCCGTCAGTCATCGCAGCCCTTGATCCCATGTGGCCTGCTCTCCTGGAAGTCGGCGTTGACCTCCTGATCATCAAAACTTGGGCCCTCTTGTTTATCCTCATTTTACTTTGTCTTGGTTTGCTCTGTTCATCTATTCCTTGTTCATCCAGCAGATAACTTTATTGAGCACCTACCACTGTGCTGAATGACATGGCAACAGGAATGATTAAGATGTGACGTTGCCACCGAGGAGTGTACAGTTGACTGGTGGTTACAATACCGCGTTATAAGTGACAGAACTTCGGAGGGTGTTCTGGAAGGAGACAGGCACCTCTGACTCGGATTGGGTGGGCCTGGTGATCTGGCTGGTAGTTAACCTTGGATTCCCTGTCTGCAGAAGGTTCTCTTAGACTGACGTCCAGGTGTCTTCTCTTGTTCTTGCTCATCACATTTCCCTGGAGTAAAATGCACATGCTGGCTTAATTGAAACACTCCCTTAGCGTGTAATGTTTTTATAAAGTTTTATGGTTTATTCACAATATTAACTCTGGCTGATTTCTTTCATTTTGATACCTGAGTAAGTATTATTTAGTATATGACATTTTGTGTAACTAATTTCATCTGGTAATCCCTTTAGACACCTGATCTGTTTGTATCCCCAGCGAGTGCTTGTGAAATATTTGTAGGTGACGATCTTCTGTGTAAGTGCGAACACATGCATGCTTCCTCTTTGAAGGAGTAGAATGCTTTCGCATGGCCTTTCTCAGAATCCGTGGGTAAAGAAACGTACCTTTCATATGGAGTCTTCTGGGGGCTTACAACAAGTACCTTCCTCCCTTTCTCTAGAGGTACTTCACTCTGTGTTTGAATCTCTTACCACTGACAATAGACTGTGGTCCAGGCTGAGGTGTACCTGTGACTGGGTTTCGTGGTGACCAGCCCGTGACCAAGGCCTGTGCTGCTGGAGACCGATAGAAATTTGCTCTGAGATAGCTTACACCTTTGTCGGTACGTTTTCTGGTAAAGCCACCCTACCACCGAACAAGTACCGAAGGGCTCAGCAAACCCAGTGCCTTCCATGCTCAGGCTCACCTTGGGAAACACACAGGAGTGAGCCACCTGTCTCCTCCTTGTCCTGCTTTCCTCCTTATCCATGCCGCACCCGCTCTCAGAAGCTCCAGGAACTTCGGGATTAGCTTAGGGGTTCAGCATGTCTTGTATCTAGCCACTGTTTGTTTCCTTGCCCCAAAATGGCAGAATTATTTAAGAAGGGAGCTCCCCCCCATTTGTTTCACTCACCTACCCCTCTCCCCCCAGTGTTTCCCCTTTGGGCTTCCCAATGATGAGCCAGACTGGGTGTGGCCGGTTATTCCCTCCCCACTACCCGCCTGCCCGCTTCTGCCTGGTGGGGAATGAGAGGGAGCTGCAGGGTCTGGAGGTGATGCTTGCGTTGTGGCAGCCAGTCATTGCACCTTCTTAATGACCTGTCTGGGAGATTTGTTTCCTACCGTGTTCCTGGAGATTTTATTATGCTATAAATGGTGCTCTAAATGGGAAATCTTTGAAAGTTAATATTGTATAGAAATAATGCATAGACTCTTCTTTCTCCTTTTCCCATTTGGGTCTGAATGCTCATGTATTGTGCAGTGTTTGGCAGCACTTAGATTTTGTAAACAATAGTGTTAAGAGCCGGTGTCAGTTGGAGATTGGCACAGACATAATGGTTGATGGCACAATGAATGTATCACTTGTCTGAGGGTTTTTTTTTATAGTGACTTTCAGTGTTCCACCCCCCCCCGGGAACAAGTATGAACCCCGGTTACCTTTCATTATTGCTCTCTGTGTGTTGTCCATGCCAATCACAGAGCTGTGGGGAGCAGACCAAGTTGGAATAATTAGATTGAGGAGTGAATGTCACACTTCTAATTTCATTCTCTTTTCAGGGGATTACCAGTGTCCATTTAATAAAATGAGATTAACCCTCTGCATCAGGAGTATTTGAAAGCTGTCAGTCAGTGTAATCTTGACAACGCACAAGAAGTGCCCTCTGCACCCTTAGAAACAGTGTCATGTTTTCTGGGCTGAAAGACGTTGGTACTGCGAGGGGTGTGTCTGTTCGTGCCAGCATGCGTGTGTACGTAATAGCAGCTAGACACCCAGGAGGTGGATTTGAGAGAGGAACAGGATTCTCTACCTATTGCATGGGGATAAAAATGTAGACACGACAAGTAACTGGGTTTGGAGTTGCTGGATATCAGTAATAAAACACATTAAGAAACTATAAGACCAAAGTAAAAACAAAAAAGAGAGAGAGAAATACTATAAAGCAAATAGTGATGTGTCTTTCCTTAAACGTTTTAGAAAACCTCGGATCAATTCACAGCTGGTGGCGCAGCAGGTGGCGCAGCAGTACGCCACCCCGCCGCCCCCGAAGAAGGAGAAGAAGGAGAAAGTGGAAAAGCAAGACAAAGAAAAGCCTGAGAAAGACAAGGAAATTAGTCCTAGTGTTACCAAGAAAAACACCAACAAGAAAACAAAGTAAGTGTCCAACCAACTCCACACGGTACATTAGTTTGTGGGTGAATCCGAGCTGTGATTTAAATGCCTCTTTTTTTTTCTGCCCTGCCTCCCAGACCAAAGTCCGATATTCTGAAAGATCCACCTAGCGAAGCAAACAGTATACAGTCCGCAAATGCTACGACAAAGACCAGTGAAACGAATCACACCTCAAGGTATTTGAAACTAGATTGAAATCCAACATTGCTGCTTTGCCTGACTTTGTCCTAGTCAAGAACTTGGGGTGGTTTTGTGCCACTGCGTTTGCAGGCCAGGAAGGGGTGGGTGCGGTAGAGCTAGGTCGGGCCTGTTCCCTTAGAAGACACACAGGTATGTATGTGGGCTCCCTCCATATCACTGTGGCCAGAACAGGAAAAGCATCAACTGATGATAACTTGGCCTTGGTCCAGGAGCTTTGTGTGACCGCTGGTGGTTCTAGCGCTAAGGTAATGAGCGGACTTGGCCATGAGCTCTGGTGTGTGTGCTGCGATGGTGACTCCTTGCCGTGGCGGCAGGAAGTCCGTGTATGTGCTGATGGGGAAGTCGCTTTGAAACCATAGCTCATCTAATTGGCTCTTCCTTGGGGTATTGCTTTCAGGCCCAGGCTGAAAAACGTGGACAGGAGCACCGCACAGCAGTTGGCAGTGACTGTGGGCAACGTCACCGTCATTATCACAGACTTTAAGGAAAAGACTCGCTCCTCCTCGACGTCCTCATCCACAGTGACCTCCAGTGCAGGGTCCGAACAGCAGAACCAGAGCAGCTCGGGCTCGGAGAGCACAGACAAGAGCTCCTCGCGCTCCTCCACGCCGAAGGGCGACATGTCAGCAGTAAATGATGAATCTTTCTGAAATTGCACATGGAATTGTGAAAACTATGAATCAGGGTCTGAAATTCAAATCCTCCACCTGCCCATGCTGCTTGCACCCCCTGGAGAATCTTCTGTGGACATCGGCCTCTTAGCGAAGCTGCCAGGATGATGTCTGCTTGCCATGGGCATCTGGCCACCGAGGAATTTTGCACCCTGACGATTACTCTTGACACTTTTATGTATTCCATTGTTTTATATGATTTTCCTAACAATCATTTATAATTGGATGTGCTCCTGAATCTACTTTTTATAAAAAAAAAAAAAATCTGCTGTGCACAATTTTCCATGTACATGACAACTGGTTTTTTGTTCTTGTTTTGTTGGGGGGTGGGCTGGGTGGAGGGAGGGGACTTTTATTTATTGTGTTCACAGACTCCATCCTTTCAGCATATCCTTTAAGTTTAGTTCTTTCTTCCAGTTATACTATGTACTATCAGTTTTGATATAACTATATATATATAAATATAAAATTATATATAAAGGGTTATTTGAAACCAATCCATGGCAACGCTGGTGCTTGATACACTGTGAAGTGAATACAACATTGAACAGTTACAGATCTGGGACAGTCCCTTCTAGGAGAGTGCTGAAATTAAATTAAAATCAGTCCTACATGAAGTATGTTCCAACCCACGTGGGAACTTGACGCGCTCATTTGTCTAAAGAGTACTGGACGATATAAAAATATATATTTTTTACACAACGTGATCTCACATTTCAAGACTGCTCTGGATAGCCTGCATTTACAATGGAAGAACTGACCAATCACAAATGGTTTAGTTGGGAGGGCTTTGACGAACCCGAAGTCACCACACTAGCTCCAGAATGCCAAGTATTCGTGTGAGTTCCGGTTACATGTTAGCATTGCTGTTCTTACATAAGCACTCATGAAAATATGGTATTCTGTAACATGAATTCCATCTATTTTCCAGACCTCCACTCATGTCTGAGGTAAATCTCTTAGTTTTAGGACTAAAACTGTCTCAACTGTGTTTTTGGTCCATTCAAGAAGCAACTCCCTAGTACCACTTTGCACAAGACCTTGCAGTCGTGGTTTTGTAATTGAAATCGGTTTGCCTCGTGTCCTCTCCTTCCCCTACCCCTGCCAGTTTAGTTTATGAGAATTCTTTTTCTTCCTTAAAGTCTACCCTTGTTTGTTTTTTATTGCACCAAGGTTCTCAACCGCACATCCAGTCCCGACATGGAGTATTTCCAGTGTTTAGAGACATTTCTTGATTCCCTGCCGTGGAAAGGAACTCAAGTGGTGAATGGTTGAAGCATTAGCAGCCAGAATTGCAGGCAAAGCTCTTACTTCCTGCGAGCGTGTGATCTTTGTCCTTCTCAGCTTTTCTGTTCTCTCATTTTTCACTGTCTTGCAAAAACAAAAAGACCACTAATATGATTCCACCCTCTCCTTGTTTCTCAGATGTGTTGTTCTGCTTCGTTTGCATTTAGGGTCTCTTGCGTTTGACTCTTAGATACATAACCACGCGGTTCATAGGCTTCAGAGCCATTTCAAGCATGGGAACTTGGTGTTACCTTCCTTTATGCGATCTTACTGAAGGACTCACGGGAGGGCGAGGGCGGCCACATTTTGGTGTGAAAAACCTGGTTTGCTTAAGAACAGAAGTATCTGTGGAGGCAACGAGTAAAAAGAAACAATTAACAGCTTGATTTGAGTAGCCAAGAGGAAAGGTTCCTTTCACATTTACATTAAAACTATTCTGTAGTCACTAATGTTCCGTAATTTAAATTCTGTCCTCAAAGGTGTAGACTGTAAAGCAGTGCCATTTGTAGCTTGTGGTCCTGTTCTCAAACGCATGGACAGTTGTTCCCCCTCTTTTTAAAACAAGGCTTGTATCTGGGATGCAAGCTATGCTCTCTTTTTAAATACATTTTTAAAGTATTTATTAATGAACCAAAGGAAATCAGATGCTTTCTGTAAGCATCAGAATATATAATACATAGTGATTTGACTATGAATTTTAAATCCACATTTTAATATTAGTGGGATATTGCAAAGACATTCCTTCTAAAGTTTTAATATTCCTTTTATTAAGGGTCTCAGGGAGGGTAAATTAGTCAGCCATATTTATTTTCCAGAGATGTAAGGAATTGCTACGTTTTTTAATTAACTTTTTAAAAAAATTTAAATGCCACCAAACTCGTGGGTTGCACTGCTTTTTGAACCAATAAGTGTTGGTATGCACTTTGTTTAGAAACACTGTGTACTTTCTCAAAATCAGTTTCATGTAAAGTGATTGGACCCCTAGATTAGTGGAAAAAGCTGATTAACCAGCTACTCATAGGCTGCTAATTAATTCATTGCCAATGTCTTGGTTTTTCAGTTTTGCCTCCGTGATGAACACATGAAAGCATTGGGAGGGGCACAGGGAGGGAGGGTTGCTTTAGAACAGGTGAGAGGGAATTGCCATTTTGCTGGGAACTGCAGCTGACACTGGGACTTGTCAACAGTCCCGTGCTGCTGCGGTGTGTCGTGTTGAGGTGGTAGGGACTCCACACTTGGAATTTCCGGAACTGAAGACCTCCCTCAGGCGTGTATTCTGGAAATGGAATTCCTCTAACTTCTGCATTTGCAGTTTGCCCTACAATTCGTAGGCAGCGCGTAAAAACACTAGTGTAGTTTATACAGATTATATTAAAGAGGACCAGAAATACTTGGTATTCAGTGGCACAGTAAGCAGGTTATAAAAACAACAACAAAAAAAAGCACAGTGTTAACGCTTGCAAGTTTCCATTTGTTTTCATACCACACGCTCTATCACACTCGTGCGTGCGCGCACACAACAGAGCTTACCCAACGTGCTCTGCTTGAGTCATGCAGTTTAAAAAAAAAAAGGGAAAGACATCTCGACACCCACAAAATACTCTGATTGAACCTTTCAGTTTCAATCTGGATCTTTAAAAACATTGGCAGAAGTTTCTGTGAGTTTATAGTTCCACTAAGATGTCTCACCTGCCTTATCAAGACCATTCTCCGTCTACTTTTTTAAGCTACCGTATCTTAAATTATTGAAAATTTATTAATTGCTGAATATATAATAACCTTTGCTTGTATGTAACCGAAAATGGTTTAAGAGCCAACATTTAGAGTATGACAATGGAGCTGAACAGTTTTTAATGCGCAAGCAGTTCTGTTCTTGTGTATGACTTGTAACCTTAATTTACTGTGTAAAGATGGTTACATTATTTCCTTAGCTTTGTTTGTTGGAGACAAATAGAGAATGCTTGTTAAGTATGTCAAAACATAATCTTGTGAATTTTTGTTAATGTATTATACGAGCTATATTTTTCATTTGCCCAGAAAGACAGCTTGTATAACGCTTTTGGAAGTTTCTGCTCTGTAACGTCTTTAGAGCTGACAGTCTGTTAGGTTTGTTTTTTTCTTCATGCTAAAGTGTCAGTTGGTGGTTTTGTGAACTGGTCAGAAATTCACAGGTCTTAAATGTTTTGGGGAAATTTATATTGGACACTGCTCTTTGTCTAGCAAATAAAAGATGTTAATATATTCCTGTTACTGGCATGTGCACGACTATGTTATTAGAAGCCACTTTATCATTTTCCTGCTTTAAATAGAAATGTCTATTTATGAATTCTGCTTGTAGTTTTTTCACAAATAAAATAGTAAAATTTACACTGAAATCTTTATTTCCTTGTGTATAGATTTTTAGCCCTTAGGAAATTGGTTCCTTTTTGTACTCGGATTTTTAGCTCGTGGGTCATTTCCAATGGGAACAGGAGGCCAAGAGCGCAAGTGGATGTAGGTGTACATTATCTCAGAGCAGAGCTGCAGCAGCAAACCTACCTGAACAAAAGGATGTCCCGATTTTGGAAGAAAACCATCTTCGTGTGTCTGAGCGCATCCTTTGAGATGGGTTACAGGGATTTATCGAGAAGGAGATGGCTGCCGACAACGGTT
Source organism: Helogale parvula (assembly GCA_004023845.1). NCBI lineage: Eukaryota > Metazoa > Chordata > Mammalia > Carnivora > Herpestidae > Helogale > Helogale parvula. The sequence goes on from PJEM01018906.1 coordinate 11,769, forward strand.
GGTTCAGTGGATGCCTGCAAACCCTTGGAAGACGACCCATTTCTGGCCAGTTGCGTTCAGGTAAATTGTGAGTCCCACACAAACGCAACACAGTGTCAGACCTGAAAGCCACACACACAAAGCTGGCTTCCTGCCGCGTGCCAGGGAGACCACAGCTGAGTGGCTGCGGCAGTCGCTGTACCCTTCCAAAGGCTATGGAAACCACTTGAGACACTTCAAGATCCACCCTGATTTCTCTTCTTTGTCCTGAGGCTGCCCTTGAACTAGCACTGAAAGGAACACGGTGTTAAATGGTGCAAGACCTCTACCTGGAAAATGGACTCATCCTGGTAAAAGCAAACGTAGAAAGCTATGTCCTCCTTTGTCCTTAGTTTCCGGTGCGGAGTCATAACTCAGGTCTGGCTCCTCGGAAGTCTTGGGAAGGATCTGGAAGGGTGGAAGGGCAGGGATCAGATGGCATCTCCTGATTCCCAGGGGCCATTGCGGCTACGGACAGGTGATTGGTTGTACACCCCACCTCTCAATACCCAAGGAATCCTGTGTGTGAGGGTTCCCACTGCTGGTGGTCCCGGCTCCACACTTGGAGGAGGATGGCAGCTGCCTCTCACACTAGATAGAGGCCTACGGCACCATGTTGGATCTTTTCTGGTCATGAGGACAAGAGGGGAGGCAATGGCTTGTCCACAGCTAAACCCTGCATTGACACATGTCCAGACCCCCACTGAGGAACATGGCTGGGGTGTGACAGCAACATGGTAAATGACACTGGGTGAATTCATCCTGGTCAAGGTCAAGGTTGAATTCCTGAAGCAGGAAGGTACCCAAGCTTCTGCTCTGCTCTCATGATCCTGTGACACGGCAACCAGCCTGCCTCTGCCTGGCGCAGTGAGAAGTTGCGTGTCAGGGAGGCCTGTGGTCTGTCTCACCCCTGACCTCCGAGCAGTTCTGAAGACCTACTCTGGAACCTTAAAATCCCAGCAAGGAATGGTTCAGAACCGTCCTCTTGAAAGATCCTGTTCACTAATTGTCCAAGAAGCCAGGGTCCAATCTGGCTGCTCCTAATACTGTTTGTCATGAAGGCACAGTCTTTTCCCTGGCAGTCAGAGTTCTGTTAAGGGCAATAGAAACGGACCACTGAATAGTACAGGGGAGGCTCTGATTTTTCTAGAAAAGGTCTTAGAACATGTCTGGAAAAATGGAGGAGGGGCTCAAGTCAGGGCAGACCCTGAAGCGAAAGTAGATATCCAGGTGTTCTGTTCTGCCTGGGAAAACTACCTTCTCTCCAGGCATTAATCCCAAGGCTGCGACTGGGGCCCACTCTAGGGCACCCGCTGACTGGGCGTTTTGAGTCCCAATGACAGATCCAGTGCTTTGCCAGAACACAGCTAAAGGGGATTTGGCCCCCACTTCCTGCAGGTGCTTTTGACCTAGACATGGCATTCAAGTGAGCATACCCACACCTGCCCCCACCCCACCCCCGTCTTGAGCTGAGAATCACTAATCAGTCCCAATACTCTCTTTTTTCAGCTGAATTCAGGCTCCAAAGCCTCACCACAGCTCTGCTGTCTTGAGGACCCCATGTTCCTGTATGGTAAGACTCATTTGCTGTTCTTTCCCAAACCCATACGGAGCAATCGGGGGCCCCTACGAGGCTGATTTAGTCAACTCTTCAGTTGTGGAGCATTCCCTGGGGCCATCGGCATTCTAAATGGAAGGTTGGCTGAGCGGCTTAAAGGAGTCAGGGAAGAAGGAAGGACACTAAATACGCAGCACCAACTTTTCGAAAAGTTGCACTTTCTTGTCTAAAATGGGACCAGAGGAGGAGGCCGGGACCAGGAACTGTAGCTTTAAATGCCAGACCTACGGGCCTGCTGGCAGTGGTGGGTGTTGCCATGTAGGCCAGACCAGGACCTGCCCAGGCCGTCACACCGGTTCTGCCAACCCCAGGGACTCTCAAATAACAGGGCAAAACACCAAACGGATGTGATTCCTGGAAACAGTGAGGTACAGGCTTGGAGTCAGAATTGTAGACGGCGTCCACCTCTACATTACTGGGTGACCTTGGGCAAGTCAGCCTCCCTAGGCTCATTTTCTTCACCTCTGAAACAAACCCTACTCCGCCCAGGTCTCTGATCCTGGGGACAATGTGCCAGTGCCCCCTGGGGTTGCTTCTGTTTTGTCGGAGTTTTAATAATAGGGACCAACTTTCCTTCCTGTAATGCTTCTGGTGTCATCCCTGGGAATGAGAAAGATTTGGTTTGTGATTGTTTTATGTTGTTCTTATATTTTATATATGTTATCCCCCCTCCCCTACTCACCCCGCCCCACCCCACCCCTGGCCCAGAGCAGTTGAGAAAAGGTCACATGTAAATCAAGTCCGGTGGTATTTTTGACAGCCGCTTGGTGTTTCTGCATCTCCACACAGTTTTACAATGAATATGGCTTTTCTTCATTAAAAGTTTGATTGATTTTTTTAAATGATGTTCACTGCCCTGTTATTACCCAAGAAGAAGTTTCAAGTCAGTGGGAGAATTAGAGGTCCACCAGGTGCCTGGCATCAGTACACAGTAGGAGATTACTAAGCGTTAGTTGTGGATTACACACAGGTACTGTCCCTGCATATGAAAGTGTATACATGTGTGCAGTATGTGTGCGTACGTCATAGGTGGAGGTGGGCATGTGTACTGATTGGCAGTGGGATGTTTCATTCATGTCTAAGTGTCCCGAGCGCCTGGCGCAGAGAAGTTTGAGCTACAGTCCATCAGGTCAGCCACAGATACACTCGTGGAGAGTGAATTTATAGGAGAACCATTTTTTCAGCCCGAGTCATTCAGCCGTCACAGCAGCCTCGGAGGAGAGCTCCGTGTAGGGGAGCGAGGCAGATCTATAAATTGTATTCATTGCCTCCTCACATTTAAAGAAATCTGTCCCCGTTCGGAGAAGTCTTACAGGAGAGTTATCTCATTGGCTGGAATTATAACAATCTGCCAGGGTGGAAAATGTGTGAATGGGAGGCATTCCCAAGAGGCAAGACCCTCTAATAAATTCCACTGTAATGTTCCAAGCGACTCCTGCGTGGAGGGATCATCCTGACAATGCAGACGAACGCAGCAAACAAATAGGCCTATAAGAGGGAGAATTGCCAGCACCCCCATTCATCCCGATGAGCTGCAATCAGCAGCCACGGTGGACAGAGGGGCCAGCTGGCCTCTGGCCGGCAACACTGGGGACCATTGGTGACTGCTGAGTGGAGGCCGAGTGCCAACCACTGCCTGGGCTCCCTACTCCTCCGTAGAAGCCCCAGAAATCCCTAGTGGGGATTTACACTTGAAAAGCACTCCGTCAACTAGGAATGGCGGGCGTGAGTGGCGGGTCCTAGGAACCACACTTGCCTCCGACCCTTTTGCATGTTCCCAGCTCCATGACAATTCCTCATTTCTTCCTGACTCTGTACATCCCTTCTACTCAACGTGGAATGGCATCGCCATAGCAAAATTTATTTAAGTAGCCAGAACAGCACACTTTCTTGGTACTGTGTTTAGCCTCTTATATCAACTCACTTAACCCTCACAAAAACACTATAGAATTTAGTCAGGATGGGCAAACGACAGCCCATGGGCCAAATCCTTCCCCACTGCCTGTTTTTGTACAGCCCGTGAGCTCAGAATGGATTTTACATTGTTTAAGTGGTTGCAAGGAATTTTTAAGGAATAATATTTGCGATACGAAATCCAGATTCCGGTGTCTGTAAATAAAGTTTTACTGGCTCACAGCCACGCCCATTCGTTCAAGTACTGGCTGTGACTGCTTTCCTGCTACAAAGGCAGAGTGGAGTTGTTGCAGTGGAGACTGTGTGGCCCACGGCGCCTAAAATATTTATTATCTGGCCACTTAGAGAAAAAAGTGTACTACTCCCTGAAATACACTCCCATGTGTCACATTCTCTGAGGTAAGCACTGAGAGAGTCCTCAGTGGCTACAAGGGTTCTTGGCAGTCTGTGCTGGATAAATCGTTGTGGAATGAAGAAATTGCTGCCTGCCTGTTTTACAAATGAGGAAACTGGAGCACAGGAGATCAGGAGATCTTAAGGAACTTGCCCAAGGCCACCCAGCTAGTAAGTGGAGGGACTGGGATTTGAAGCAAGGCTGTCTGATCCAGAGTCTTGGCTTTTAGTCTTCAAGGGGCTGAATGGGCAGCTTCCTCCAAAGTAAGGTCCTTGAACTTGAGTTAGGCCAGATGCCTAGCTCTGGCCAAAATAATTTGGTTTAAATCCCATTTAACATAGAAGCCCTCTTGGAGTTTCACAGTGATCATTAGTATATCAAAGGCTCTGAGAAGTCCTGCTGGAAAGAAACCCACTTCACTTTCTTTAATATGGTGTTTTAAAAATTTATTCCACCAGCTCATGTAACTCTGGGGGGAGCATTTGTAGAAAAGACTTGTAATTAAGACTTACTGGGCCTCTCTCTGGCTGTTTGAAAATTATTGAGCCGCTCTGAACCTTGGTTTCTTCCTCTGTAGAATGGTAACATAAAAATTTAGTGAGCTGATGAGGTCCCAGGTCCTCCTAGATACCTGCAAAATGCCAGTTCCCTGCCCCACGGGGTAACTCGGAAACCAGCACACTTGCCATTTCCTACCTTTGAAACCACATGTGGAACCACAGTAGCTTTGCAAACGGAGAGCTCATGCCGCCTTCAGGTGCCCGTTCATTACAAGGATGGGACCACTTAGAGCCGTAACAGGGAGCCCCTGCCTGCTGTGGGAGAGGGAAGCAGGCAGGAGAGTAGGCTCCAGTGAGTGTGAGCCAGCAGTGTGGCTGTGGCCGTGGCCAGTCACGTGTACGTTTCCCGGTTGGAGCAGATCTAACTGCGGACTGTCAGCTGGGCTCTGCATTCCGCTCTCATCTTAGTCACACTCCTGTGCTTGAGTGAGTCGTTCTTGACTCCCTGGACGCCAGAAGCCTTTGTTCCTGACAGCAGGTGAGGCTTGACTTGACTTCAGTGTCTGCGAAAAGTCCCCTCCACCCACAACCCAGACATCTGAAGATCGCACTTAACAGAGTCAGCTGCGCGAAGGAGGGCAGGAGGGCTGTGGAGGCTCCGGCCTGCTGGGAGGCTGCTGCCCCTGGGCCCCCGCGGCCTGGGGGAATGGGACCGGGGAGGGGGCCGGCAGGAAGGGGGGATGGGGAAGGTGGCGGACCTGAAGGGGGCAGGGGTGGGAATGGGGATGGAGAACCGGAAGGGGGAGGGGAAAGGGCCTGGCTCGATGGAGTGGCTGGACCGAAGTGTCCTTACCAGAAACGTGGAGTGGCGAAGTCTTCCTGCTGCATGGTTAAGAATGAAACGCAAGAACTGCAAGAGTCTCGCCGCACCTCTCTTTCTGCCCAGACAGCGCCATCCCGGGGAAAGCGGGAGGGGGCCTGGGCTGCAGCCTAGTAGAGGACAGGGTGGAGGAGGGGTGGAGGCACATCCAGCAGAGCCCGGGTGCCCAGACCCCAGCAGTTAGTTGGCAGCTAGAGCCAGAGGCCCTCTCAAGACTAGCAGTCTAACTGAGATCTTCAGCCCCTTCTCGGAGTCCTTCCCTGGTCTGGTCCAGAAGATTCTGGCTTCGTTTTACAACTCTCTTGGAGAACAGGCTCCCCCCCCCCCCCCC
>PJEM01018907.1:0-17425 GCA_004023845.1 Helogale parvula
TTCTCCCTAGCTGCTTTAAGAAGTCTCTCTTTGTCTTTATATTTTGCCAGTTTCACTATGATATGTCTTGCTGAAGGTTGGTTTACGTTATGTTTTAGGGGAGTTTGCTATGTCTCCTGAATTTCAATGTCTTTCTCTTTCCCCAGATTGGGGAAATTTTCGTGTATAATTTGGTCTAGCAAGCCTTCAAGCACTCTGTTTTTGTCTTCCTCTTCAGGAACTCCTATGATATGGGCATTGTTCCGTTTGATTGTATCACTCAGGTCTCTGATTCTCCTTTCGTGCTCCTGAATCATTTTCTCTCTCTTTTTCTTGGCCTCCTCTTTTGCTATAACTGTGTCTTCTAATTCACTTATTCTCCTCTCTGCTTCTTCAATACGTGCATTGGCAGCTTCCATCTTATTATTCATCTCATTTAGAGCCTTTTCTAACTTGTCAGAGCTATTTTGAAGGTTCCTAGTCTTTGTATCAACATCTTCTCTGATAGCTTCCATGTTTTTTTTCAAGCCCAGCAATTAATTTTATGACAGTCTTTCTAAATTCTGGTTGAGTTATGTTGCTTGTCTGTTTTGAGCAGTTCTGTAGCTGTGATTTCTTCCTGGAGTTTCTTTGGAGAAGAGTTCTTTCATTTTGTCATTTTGGCCAGCTTTCTTTCTCTTGTCAGTTTTAAAAGCTCGTTCTGCTCTGTGCGTTATTAGTATTCCTCTATAGAAGGAGGCTCTTGGAGTGTCTGGGGTCTGTCGTTTCAGGAGATTTTTTTTAATGGTGTCTCTCGGTTTCTCTTGTTTTGCCTTTTATTAATTTATTTTCCTACTCAGCAATATTTGGGTTTTCCACTATGTGTGCTTTGGGTTGTTTCTTGAGGTAGCCCTGAAAAGGAAAACAGACAGACAAACACACAGAGAACACAAGCACACAAATGTACTGATAAAGAAACAAACCTAAGGGGGAAAGAAAAAAAGGAACAGGAAAGAAAAGAGAGGCGAAAAAAAGAAGAAAAAATCAAAGGGAGAAGAAAAAAAAACAGTCGGGAATTGGGGAGGAATTTAGGGGGATGGTGACAGTCAGAGATAAAGGACAGTCTGAGAGCTTAAAATCTGCAGTGGGGGTTGGGGGAGATAAGGATGGAATAAAGGAAAAACTGTCTGGATGGTAAGAGTTGATCTAAGCACAGCAGTGCCTAATTGTTGGTCTTTCCCAGATTCTAGCGGGAAAGGGAGAAAAGAAGGAAATAGGAAGATAGTAAAGAGAAGACAGGGGACAATTAAAAATTAAAAATATTAAGAAAAATAAACAATTAATGGTAATAAGCACAAGCACAGCAGCTCTCCAGCGCGGATGGGCATGGCTTGGTGCAGGTGAGTCAGGTCCAAAGGGCTGCTCTCTGAGGCCCCCCCTTGGTGGATGCGAGGAGAAGAATGGAGGTGAGCACCCCAAGTCCCCCTCAGACCATGCGTTCTAGCCACTCTCTGGAGTCGAATCTTCTTGTGCCTTGGGCGGATCTAATTGTTTCTGTTTTCTAAGTTCTGCCCGGTGTCTAAGTCCTTGCCTGCACACTCAATATTGCCACCACAGTTAAGGTTGCCTGCAGGTGGGCGGCTTTCTGGTCGGGATAGAATAGGGGGATTGGAAAGTCAGATATTTCTCCTGGCTCCACCTGAAGTCGGTGAGCCTCCTGGTCCGACTGAATGCCCTGCTGAAGGGGCAGATATCTCTCTCAGTGCTCAGTGCCCCTCAGTCCAGAGCTTAATCTCTCCTCTGCAGGGATTATGCTGTGAGTGATTCAGTCTCTACTTCTCTTCCCCTGGTCTCTCTCCTGCCTTGCCCGGTGGTACTGAGCGTGGCTGTGAAGGGCTGTGTGCCTCTGGATACCCGGCGCCCTGCGTGAATGACTGTCAGGGCATCTATGCGCCTCTGCTCCCCCTGCCGCCCTGCCTCGCTAGGAGCGGTGCACCTAGGGACACGCGGGTTACAGTGTGCCCAGCGCCAAGCCTCTGGGTGCTTTGTCTCAGGAGCCGGTGCTCCCTCCCCTAAAGTCTCAGGTCTCAGTTTGCACTCACTCAGGCTACCTTGAGACTGCTGTCCATAAGGGGTCTGTCTGCACACCTCCGTTCTTGGAGATCAGAAAGCTGTGGCTTTTTAATTCGTCTCAGTTTGATAATTCTTGGTGGAGGGAGGTAATGGGGCTCCTTACTTCTCCACCATCTTGCTGCTCCCTAGATTAATTATTGATAGATATGTATTTAGTGGCATTTTATTACTTGTTTTGTCATTGTTTCTGGAGATTTTCTCTGTTCCTTTCTAGTCTTTGTCACATTCGGTCTGTTTGTTTTTTATCCATTTTGATATGTGGTTTTCATTTGGAATGTTTGGTCCATTTATATTCAAAGTAAATATTACTGGATGTGTATTTAGTACCATTTTATTACTTGTTTTTGTCATTTTTTCGAGATTTTCTCTCATACATTTTTGTCTTTGTCACTTTTGGTCTTTTCTTCCCATTCAAAGAGTCACCTTTAATATTTCTTGCAGGGCTGGTTTAGTGGTCACAATCTCTTTTAGTTTTTGCTTGTCTGGCACACTCTTTACCTCTCCTGCTCTGAACTATAGCCTTGCTGAATCGTATATGCTTGGCTGAAAAAATTTCTGATTTAACAGTTTGAATGTATTATACCACTCCATCCTAGCATGCCAACTGTCTGTTGAGAAGTCTCGGCTATCTTTATGGGTCTTCCCTTCCAATTTAAGGACTAATTTTGTTTTGCTGCTTTATGATTATTTCTTAATAACTATATTTTGGAAATGTAATTACAATATGTCTTGTTGTTGGCCTGCTTTTTTCGATTTTGGTGGGAGTTCTCTTTGCCTCCTGGATCTGGATATCTGTTTCATTCCCTAGATTAGGGATATTTTCATCTATTATTTCTTCAAAGACATTTTCTACCCCTTTTTCTGTTTCTTCTTATTCTGTGACTCCTATTATAGGAATATTATTACTTTTGAGTGAGTCATGGAGTTCCCTAAATCTATTATCATGTTGCTTAATTTTTCTTTCCTTCTTTTGTTCATCTTTATTGCTTTCAATTACTTTGTCTTCTATGTCATTAATTCCTCTGTTTCTTCCATCTTGTCATTCATTCCATCAAGACTGTTTCTCATTTTATATATTGATCCCTTTACCTCTGGTATGTTATTCCTTATTTCTGTGTTAAAAACCTCACCAATGTCTCACACTCTTCCCAAGTTCAGTGACTATCTTTATGATTATTTCTTTAAATTATCCCTCAAGCATGTTACTTATGTCTGCTTCACTTAGATCTCTGACCATAACCTTGGCCTGTTCTTTCTTTGGGAGAAAATTTTTTGTTTTCTCATTTTGTCATGTCTCTGTGTCTGCTTCTGTCTGTTAGGAATGTCAGCTCTTTTCCTGTTCTTGAACATAATGGTCTTTGAAGAAGTGGTCTTGTAGCTCTGTGCAATGTAGTATTCCCTGTTCACCAGAGCCTGTTGTTTAAGGTAGTGTCTGCAGTGTGTGCTGTGTGTGCTCTGATGTATCCTGGTTTTTCTATCCTTTAGGTCAGTCATCTGCAGAGGTTTTCATTGCTTATTGTTGGCAGTGTTTCTGCCTGGCTTGAGTGTGGCACATTTTTACTACATGTTTTCTGATCTGCTCGTGGAATCTGATCTGTGGCCACTGCTACCAGAACCAAGGCCCAGCAGAACTACCGGGTCTGGAGATGCAGTATGGTCAGAGATTTACACAATTTCTGTGGGAGGAAATCCACTGCCCTGGGATTGAGGAAAGCATGAGTGAGAAAGGTGATTCCACCAGAGTACAGACGTGCACAGCTTGGTGTAAACCAGTTAGGTAGCCCATGTGGAGAGTGTGATGATCACGCAGGTGTACCTGTGCTTATGCTAAAGGGTGGGGAAGGGAAATGGTGCTTGCCAGTTTTATTGTTCCTGAAGGGGTCTCTGTGAATTCTGTTTCTCTGGAACGTGCTCCAACATAAGTAAATAACATCTCCACTGTGTGCCCAGGTGCTCTTCAAATTGGTGCTTCCATGCTGTATATCGCTGCTTTCTCTTCAAGAGCATCACCAATGCCTCTGGGCTGTATCTGATCTAAGCCTGCTTTCCCTTAAGCACCACTGTTTACAAGAACTCACAAAATTTGTCCCTTCTCATATTCCAAGCCAATTCCTATGGGAAATCATCTTCCCTGTGTGCTTTCCTGTGTGCTAGTCTGTCTCTCACCCTTCTCCTTGACCACAGCTCCCTCCCCTCTGCAGTGGCCAAGGTCTGTTTCATTCACAAACCATGTATCTGCACTTCCAATCATATTCAATATGGTCTTTTCTGTATGCTTAGTTGTGGAGTTTGTTTTTCCCAGTATTCAGGTTGATTTCTGGGCTATTTAGATTGACTTTATAGTTCTGGAGTTTTATTTGTGGGATAAGGCAAGACAAGCGTCCTCCTACTCTGTCACTATCTTCTAACTACTCACCCTCTCTCTTCCTTAAAGTAGATTTTAGTAATAGGTCTCATTTCCCTACTTATCACAGAACAAATTTCATTGTATTCTAAGCAAAGCAGAAAGCAGGGTATTGTTGAAAAATCTTATTTTCTGTTTGCTTTTATCCTGGATATGTTCATATAACAGATGTGTTTAGGAAGGTTGACCTGGTGCCTTTTCTAATGCCATGTCTTTAATTAGACCACAGTTATTTATTAAATTTGTATATCCAGTCATGTTATGGTATCTATTTTGCCATGCTCTTACGCCACAGCAATGTTCCAAAACAGAATGTCAGAAGATTTTAGGTTCAGTCCTTCATACCTAACCTCTTTCGTATCATAAATACATCAAATACTGATGAGAAAATGTGAACACTGAAGCCTCACAGGACTATGTTTACACAATAAAGATCTATTATAAAATCATCTAGTGCAAACTGTTGGTCATATATAAAAGTGGGTGAAAATCATAGCTTACTTTCTCTGTGCCATAGTTACTTTATGCAAGTAAATGATTTGTGGGTCAAACAGTCAAGGAAAGTGTTATTTAATTTAAAAAATGTTGCTCACTTTATTGTGGAAGGTCCTGAAGGCATAAAAGTTTGAAAGATAGTGTTATGATCAAATATTGGAACACATCACTTTTTCCCTGTCATTTTACATACACTTTCAAGACCTGATAAATATTTCCTCTTTTCTTAATGAAACTATCAAACAAGAACTTATTGTGTTTTCATTTCAAAACTAAATGCCGCAATTTCAAAAAAAGGTTCTGTACTTCAAAATATCAAGGAATGTAAAGTGGCAATTAGCAGAGATAATCGAGGAGGCAGGGGAAGCTGACTAAAAGCTTTCTGATAAATTCAGTTCATTATTCTTTATTTAAAATATTCTTTTCACTAGCTGATGGAAAAACAACAAATCTCAAGTTTAAAGTTGTTTTTTTTTAACAAAAACAACACATAAACATGTGTTAGCTAATAATTACATTGTGATTGTTCATATGTCAATATGAGAAATGAAAGAGATATATATTTGTTTAATTGAGGGAAATGATTTTTTATCTGAATATGAATTATTAGTTTAGTGATGTGTGCCACGTTGGTTGCTTGCTAGTAGAGAAATGCGTTTCCATTATAAACATCATTTTAGTGGGTAAAAAACTTGATCTATGAAGACTGATGCAAACTTTAAACTCTTTCTATAATAGATTTAGCCTTTGAAAATAATTTTTGTTTACAAATTTTAATGAACAAGAATGTATCTGGCTTGCTTTTGTGTTACAGTGAATTAGAACAAATTGTTAATCATGTTCAGGTGCAATTTGGAAGATGCTTTAAAAAACACAAACAATAACTGATTTCTATAAAAGTTGGACCTGACTAGTCCAGAGTTTTATTTGAACTGTACTTGCCTTTTAACATAAAAGGCCTAAGATTGAGATTTAACCTTGAAGAATACTCTACCTAATGTGCAAATGAATTTTATGTGCTGCTCTTAAATGTCTTCTTAAAGTCTTTGGAACTCCACTATAACATAATTTTTCATCAGAGCAGAATTCACTAAATACTGAGTTTCTCATGCCTAGAAGGAAGTGGGTAGTTATTCAAGTAATAAAAGAAAATACATTAGAACATATTGTAAATACAAGGCTGCTGACATAAGCAATTGCACAATAAGTACTTGTTGATTGAATTGCAGTATTAAACAGAGTTCCAAGGTATTTTTGACATTAGGGTATGGCAGCTTAGTTCAGCTAGGTTTTATACTACACATATAAGACACAGGTTGTACAATTTCTGGGGCAGTTAGATTCATGGTCATAGATTGCAGCGCCCCCTCCCAACTAGCCATTTTGCAAATATGTGGCATTAGTCACAGAAAAAATGGGCTATATAAACTATAGATGGAACAATTAAAATCTCTTTCCCTTGGTGTTGAAAATGACCCCTTGGTTGCACAGAAGCCCTTACAGACACAAAATAAACCCACAAGGTATTATTTTTTGAAGTCTAATATTGAGAGAGAGAGAGAGAGAGAGAGAGGGAGGGAGGGAGGGAGAGAGAGAGAGAGAGAGAGAGAGAGAGAGAGAGAGAGAGAGAAAGTGGGGAAGGGGCAAGGAGAGAGGAAGAAGAATCCCAGGGAGGCTCCACACTGTCACTCCAGAGCCAGTGAGGAGGTTGATCTCAAACTTAAGCGAAAATCAAGAGTCAAATGCTTAATCAACTGAGCCACCCAGGCACCCCAACACTGTTCTTTACTTTAGGATGCAGTTATAATGGCATTTCCTCTGTTCCTTGAATAAAGAAACAAGATTAATTTGTAATTATAACGTTATTCATACACTCATTCAGTTATTCAACAAATATTTCACACCTTTTATGCAACAAGCAATGTGTTAACATGGAGTATTAAATGATAAAGAAGATAGCGTTTGTCCTTAAAGAGGCTAAAATTTTTAGGGCTTTAAATAATCAATATTGAATATAAATACTATAAGAACAAGGCAATGAAAAGAGCGATATATTTTTGTGAGATGATCAGGACGTGCATTATAGAGGAGATATGATACATGTAGATATAAGAAAATGGTATCTGATTTTGCTTAATATACATTAACATTTTACCCTAACATTACAAAGGGATCTTTTTTAAAGTACATTTTTATTGGTGTGTGTTAAAATGAATAATAGTTTTGGGGCACGTGGGTGTCTCAGTCGGCTAAGCGTCTGACTTTAGCTCAGGTCATGATCTCTGGGTCTGTGAATTCGAGGGCTCTGTGCTGACAGCTCAGAGCAAGGAGCTTGCTTCAGATTCTGTGACTCTCCGTCTCCCTCTCTGTCCTCCTCTGTCTCTCCTCTCCTGCTTATGCTCTCTTTCTCTCTGTCTCTCAATAATAAATAAACGTTAAAAAATAAAATAAATAAAACAAATAATTTTCCCTAAATCATGTGTAACATAGAATACAATGTAAAATATGTAGAATGGTTTCTGGTTAGAAGATTTTTACTGCGATTGATTATTTCTAATCTAGCCATTCTATTCCCTTATCTGCATAATAGCTCTTTTATCTTAACGTAAGATTTAAAAATTATTTTTCAAAAGTAAATTTGAAACTTCTATCAAATGCTAGACATTTATTCATTATTTTGTTAGTTATATTCAAGTAATATTTACTTTAATTTTTTTTCTAATGTCTTATTTATTTTTGAGAGAGAGAATGAGCAGAGGAGGGTCAGAGAGAGAGGGGGACACAGAATCTGAAGCAGCCTCCAGGCTCTGAGCTAGCTGTCTGCACAGAGCCTGATCCAGGGCTTGGACCCATAAACTGTGAGATCATGACCTGAACCAAAGCCAGACGCTCAATCCACTGAGCCACCCAGGCACCTTTTTAATTTAGGCCATGTACTGTAATGGATGCAACATCAAATTTAGATGATATAATGCACCAAATGAGTAGCAGTTGTGATTATCATTATTTTCTAAAGATTTTTGAGGTTTGAATGTGTTCATTTTTGAGTATTTGTGTATATGTTTTGGAGCAGGAAAGGGGTTAGTAATGGTGGAAGGAAGTAGGGATGTAATAGATGTCTGTCAGATTTTTAATAAGCCACTCTAAATAATATAAATCTATAGCATTTAAAAGCAAAATCTCTATTATTTAGAATCTCAATCAGTTGTTCCTCAATCATTCTTAGTAATTTAAATCTTATTTATAAATAATACAGTAAAATAATCTTTTTGACATCATTTTTATGGATATTTTAAATATAGGATTTAAAAAACTATTTTTAGACTTACAGAAATGCTGCAAAGAGAGTGTTTTCTTATACACACACCCAGTCTGTCCTATTAGTAACATTTTGCATCACTATAGTATAATCAAAAAAATTTGAAGCAACATTAATACATTATTATAACTAAAATATATTCTTTTTATTTTTTAATGTTTATTTTGAGAGAGACAGACAGATACAGTGCAAACAGGAGAAGGGAAGAGGGGAGAGAGACACAGAATCCAAAGGGGGATTGACAGAGGGCTCAAACTCACCTGCCTTTAGATCATGACCTGAGCTGATTCCCGACGCTTAACCGACTGAGCACCAAAACCCATTCTTTATTCATATTTCCTTAGTTTTTAATTCAAATTTATTTTGTTTTATCATTTCAGTAATGTCATATCATTGGAGTCATGGAGTGTCTAGTGTTTTTAATCTAGTTAGCAATGTGCATTTAAGACTTACCCATTGTGTTGTGTGGATTGGTAGTTTACTCCTTTTAATTTAATTAAATTTCCTATTTAATTTCCAAATAGTACTCTATTGTATAAATATATTGCAGTTTACCCAGTCACCTATTGAAGGACATCTTGGTTGCTTCATGTCTTGGTAATTATCAATAAAACTTCAATAAATATTGATGTGCAGATTTTTTAATTTTATTTTTTGCAAAAAGTTTTCACTTCACTTGCATAAATACCAAGGAGCATTAGTACAGAGTTGTATGGTATGTACAGTTTTATAAGAAGTTACCATGCTGTTTTTCAAAGCAGATGCACCCTTTTGCATTTGCATTAGAAATGCTGGAGAATTCTAGCTGTTCTTCAACTTTGCAGATATTTGGTACTGTCTATATATATATAAACATTTATGTTTTTCAGTAGGTGGAATCTCATCATGGATTTAATTTGCATTTCTCTAGTTGCTAATGATACGAATCAACTTTTCACTTTTAAGAGTTTTTATCATGAACAGATGTTGAATTTTGTCAAATGTCTTTTCTATGTCTAGTGAGATGATCATATGAATTTTGTTATTTTATTCTGTTAATTTGATATATCTTATTTGTTAGTTTGCATGTGTTGAACTATCCTTGCATCCCAGGGATGGATCCTAATTGATTGTGGTGAATAACCCTTTTTATGTGCTGCTGAATATGGTTTGCTAGTATTTTCTTGAGAATTTTTGTATCTATAATCATCAGCAATATTGTCCTAAAGTTCTTTTTTTTTTTGTAGTATCCATTTCCGGCTGCGGTATCATGGCACTGATGGACTTTATCTTTCTTGACTTATTTAACTGGTTAGGATCCCCAGTACTACGTTGAATAGGAGTGGCGAGAGCGGGCTTCTTTACATTGCTCTTGTTAGAAGTATTTATTCTTTTGTTGTCAGGTATGATGTTAATTGTTAAGACTTTTGCAGTGACCCTCATCGGACAGAGGAATATACTTTCTATTCCTATATTGCTGAGAATTTTTACCATGTTTGAATATTGATTTGTCAAATACTTTCTTGTAGAAATTAATAAGATCAGGTGATTTTTCTTCTTTAGATTGCTGAAATAATGAAGTACATTGGTAGATTTTAAAATATTAAAATAGTCTTGTATTCCTGGAATAAACTCCACTTGGGAGTATATATATATTTTTTTTACATAGCTGAATTCTATTTTCCAATATGTTGTCAAAGATTTATGTATTTGCTTGGGGGGAAATTTATCAGTAATGTGGTTTTTTGGTAAAATCTTTATTTTGGCATTATGTTAATGTTTGCTGTTCAGAATGAAACAGGAAGTGTTCCCTTCTCTTCTGTAATACATGTGTAGAATTACTGATGTTTTTATTTAAATGTTTGATAAAATTCCCCATTGAAATCTAGAAATTTTGGGGGGGAATAATTTTCAATGTTTAGAGGAGCATACTGTCTATAAACTATCTGTATCAATTTGGGTGAATTTTGGAGGTCTGTACTTTTCAAGGTATTGGTCAACTTATTATGAATTGTTGAATTTATGTGCATGGAATTGTTCATATTAGTCTATTATTATTTTTGAAGTCTTCAACTGTGTACAATATTCTCTTTTATTCCTCGCATTTGTGTCTTCTTTTTTCTTTTTCATTGCTTGATGTTTTTCCATTTTATTCATCCTTTAAAAAACAGATTTTGTTTATATTGATTTTTTTCCTACATTTCTGTTTCTACTTTAATTTTTATATGATCTTCCCTTCTCCTTTATTTTTCTCTTCTTTTCCTAGATTCTTAAAGTGAAAGCATAAATTGTTAATTTGGAAACATTTTGCTTTTTTTGTAAGGTTTTTATTTTTTATTTTTTTTTTTTTTGAGAGAAAGAGAGAGACAGTGAGAGCAGGGGAGAGTCAGAGAGACAGGAAGACAGAATCCGAAGCAGGCTCCAGCCTCTGAGCTTGCTGTCAGCACAGAGCCCGATGTCAGGCTCGAGCCCACGAATCGTGAGATCAGGACCTGAGCTGAAGCCGGATGCTCAATGACTGAGCCACACACATGCCCCTTGCTTTTTTAATATAAGCAATTCATGCAGTGATTTCCTTCTCAGCATTGTTTGGATATTAGTCCTACAAATTTTGGTGTTTTGTATTTGCATTTTTGTTCAACTCAAAATATTTTTTAAAATTTCTTGATGTTTCATCTTTGATTCATGGATTTTAAGAGGTGGTGGTGATGGAGGAGGGCACTAGTGGTGAAGCGCACTGGGTATTATATGGAAACCAATTTGACAATAAATTATTAAAAATAAAATAATAAAATAAAATATTATTTAATTTATAAGTGATTAGAGATTTTACTATGACTTTTCTCATTTATTCGTAGTTTGATTCCATATTGATGGACCCTACTTGTATGACTCAATTATTTTAAAGTTGTTTATTACCAAGTATATGTTCTATAATGATAAATGTTCCATGTGTACCTTAAAAGTTTGTTTTTGTTGCTGTTGCAGAGTGAGAGTTCTATGAATGTCAGTCAAATCTAGGAGGTTGATGGCATTGTTTAGTTTTTCTATATCCTTGCTGATTTCTTTCTTCTTGTTCTATTAATTATCAATAGAGAATTATTAGAGTCTTGAAATAGAGAACCTTTCCCACCATAAAGTTGCCTTTATCCCCTCCCATGTATATATTATATTATATTAGTATATATATATATACACATATATATATACACACACATATATATATACACATATATATACATATATACATACAGCACACACATACATGCATATTACGTCTATATACATAGAAGTGCCTATAACAGAATGCTACATTTTTTTTTACTTTCATTTGTCAAGCCTATTTAAAAAAAAACTCAAGCAGGAATAATTGCCTATTATATTTACCCAGATATTTAGCATTTGTTAATCTTCCTGCATTCTTGATACTTCAGTTTCTTTCTGTTAAAATTGCCTTGAAATTTTTTCTGTAGCAATTCATTTGGAGCTGATTTTCCTGGCAATATTTTTCTTAATTTTTTTTAAAATCTAAAAACACCTTTATTTCACCTTTAGTAAAGGATATTTTAAGTGGATATAAAGTTGTGGGTTGAGAGTACTTTTTTCTTTTAGTGCTTATAAATGTGCCACTTCATTAAGCTCTTCACAGCTTCTGATAAGAAATCTATGGTCATTCAAATAGTTGTTTAGGTAATGCATAGTTTTTGTTTTGCTGCTTTTAAGATTTCTCATGTCCATTCCTTTTCAGTAGTTTGACTATGTATGATGTGCCTGGCATGAATTTCTTTGGGTTTATCATATTTGAAGATTACTAAGCTTCTTTAATCAGGAGGTTTTCGTTCTGTGACAAACTCAGGAAGGTTTCAGCCACTATTTCTTCAGCACTGCTCACATTCTTACCTTTGGGAATCAGATGATATGACTTTTGGACCTTTTCGTTATTATTCCACAGATCCCTTAGGTTCTGCTCTTTTTTTTTTCAATTTTTTAATTGATTGTTCAGATTGGATAATTTTTACTGATCTAGCTGAAAGTTCACGTCTCTACTTTGAAATCTCCATTCTCCTACTGAGGCTATCCAGTGAGTTTAAAACTTTTGTTATTACATTTTTAAGTTCTAAAATTTCCATTTCATTTTTATATACATCTTTTATCTATTTCCTAATGTTCTTATTTTTGCATTGTTTCAAGAGTATTTATGATGATTTTGTTGGAGGGATTTTGTAATCTCTGCTTACACATCTTAAAGAATCCCAACAACTCTGTGATCTCCACATCGGTATCTGTTGATTATTGTATTTTAAGAGCTTTTTTGAAATATAATACACCTATAATACAACTAATCAATGAAAATTATACAATTAAATGATTATTAGTGTATTCATAGATTTGTGCAAGTCTCACTACAATTTAAACTTAAGAAATTTTTATTATCCCCAAAAGAAATCCTATACCCATTAGGAGCCATTCTCCATCCCCTCTCTTTCCCCATTGTCCTAAGCAATACTTTCTGTCACTATAGATTAGCCAGTTCTGTACATTTCATGTAAATGGAATAATATAAATATCTGGTCTTTTGTGAATTATATCTTTCTCTTATCATAATATTTTCAAGACTTTTTCATGATATATCATATATAGGTACTTTATTTCTTTTTACTGCCAAATAATAGTCCATTGTATGGATATACCTTGTTTTGTTTTCCATTCACTAGTTGATAGAAATTAGGGATGTATTACCATGTTTTAGCTATTATGAATAAAGATGCTGTGAACATTCATGTAAAATATGTTAACCGTTGCTTTGATTACATCCAATTTAGTAGTGTTATTTCATTAAAAAAATTTTTATGCTATTTTAAGGATTATTTCTTTATTTATAGAGAGAGAGTGCAAATAGAGGAGGAGCAGAGAGAGAGGGAGAGAGAGAGAGAGAGAGAGAGAGAGAGAGAGAGAGAACCAAGGAGTCTCTGTGCTATCAGTGCAGAGCCTGATGTGGGATTCATAATCATGAACTGTGAGATCATAACCTGAGCCAAAGTCAAGAGTCAGATGCATAACCGACAGAGCCAACCGGGGCACCTCTAATCTATAGGCTATTATTAAGGCCAGTTTTAAGTTTAGAAAAAAGTAGAAGAATAACTATGGAGAGTTCCTTTATTATTCATTTATTTATTTATCCAGGAATAGAATTTAGTAATTCTTCACTTGCATGTAATACCCAGTGCTCGTTCCAAAAGGTGTCCTCCTTAATGTCCATCACCCATTTAGCCCATCTCCCCCAACCAACACTCTTGCAGTAACTCTGTTTGTTTTTTGTATTTAAGAGTCTTTTATGGTTTTTTTCCCTCTTTTTTAAATCTTATTTTTGTTTCCCTTCCCCTAAGTTCATCTGTTTTGTTTTTTAAATTCCACATAGGCGTGAATTCCTATAATATATGTCTTTCTCTGAGTCTCTGAGTGACTTATTTCGCATAGCATAATACACTCCAAATCCATCCACATGTTTCATAGGGCAAGATTTCATTCTTTTTGACTGCAAAGTAATATTCTAGTGTGTGTGTGTGTGTGTGTGTGTGTGTGTGTGTGTGTGTGTAACACATCTTCTTTATTCATCTGTTGATGGACATTTGGGCTTTTTCCCATAATTTAGCTATTATAGATATTGCTGCTATAAAAATTGGGGTAGATATCCCCCTTTGAATCAGCATTTTTGTATCTTTTGGGTAAATACTTATTATTACAATTGTTGGGTTGTAGGGTAGTTCTAATTTTAACTTATTGAAGAAACTCCTTTCTGTTTTCCAGAATGGTTACACCAGTTTGCATTCCCATGAGCAGTGCAAAAGTGTTCTTGTTCTCTGCATTCTCACCACCATCTGTTTCCTGAGTTGTCAATTTTAGCTCGTCTGAGAAGTATAAGGTGGTATCTCATTGTGGTTTTGATTTCTATTTCCCTGATGATGAGTGATGTTGAGCATCTCTCCAAGTATCTTTCAACCATCTCAATGCCTTATTTGGAAACGTGTCTAGTCATGTCTTTTTTCATTTCTTCACTGGAAGATTTGTTTCTTTGGGTGCTGAGTTTGATAAATTCTTTATAGATTTTAGATACTAACCCTCTATCTTATATGTCA
This sequence comes from Helogale parvula, assembly GCA_004023845.1. NCBI lineage: Eukaryota > Metazoa > Chordata > Mammalia > Carnivora > Herpestidae > Helogale > Helogale parvula. Next base: position 14,426 of record PJEM01018907.1, read on the forward strand.
TTTGTAAATTTCTGCTCCCATTTCTTTGGTTGCCTTTTAGTTTTGTAGATTGTTTCCTTCACTGTGCAGAATATTTTAATCTTGATGAGGTCCTTATAGTCCAATATTTGGTTTTGTTTCCCTTGCCTCCAGAGACATGTGAAGTAAGATGTTGCTTTGGCTGAGGTGAAAGATTTTGTTTCTTGTTTTCTCCTCTAGGATTTTTATTGTTTTTTATCTTAGATTTAAGTATTTCATCCATTGTGAGTTGATTTTTGTGTATAGTACAAGAGAATGGTCCAGGTTCATTCTTCCACATGTCACTGTCCAGTTTTCCCAACACCATTTGTTGAAGAGACTGTCTATTTTCCATTGGGTACTCTTTCCTGTTTTATCAAAGATTAGTGGGCCATATGTTTGGGGGTTCATTTCTGGATTCTGGATTCTGCTTTATTGGTCTATTTGTCTGTCCTTGTGCCAGTACCATACTGTCTTGATTATTACAGTTTTGTAATACAGCTTGAAGTCCAGAACAGTGATGCTTCCAGCTTTGGTTTTCTTTTTCAACATTATTTCGATTATTCAAGGCATGTTCTGGTTCCATACAAATTTTAGATTTGTTTGTTCTAGCTCTGTGAAGAATGCTGGTGTTATTTTGATAGGGATTGCATTGAATATGTAGATTGTGTTGGGTAGTATCGACATTTTAACAATATGTTTTCTTCCAATCCATGAACATGGAATGTTTTTCTATCAATTTCTGTTATATCGTATTTCTTTCATAAGCTTTCTATAGTTTTCAGTGTAGAGATCTTTTACATCTTTGGTTTGTTTATTCCTAGGTATTTTATAAGGTTCGGTGTAAGTACAAATAGAATTGATTCTTGGATATTTGTTTCTCCTACTTCATTATTGGTGTATAGAAGTGCAACTGATTTCTGTACATTGATTTTATATCCTGTAATGTTGCTGAAATAATGTATCAGTTTCAGCAATTTTTGGTGGAATCTTTTGGATTTTTCACATAGAACATCATGTCATCTGCTAAGAGTGAAAGTTTGACTTCCTCCTTGATGATTTGGATACTTTTTTATTTCATTTGTTGTCTGATTACTTAAGCTAGGACTTCCAACACCTTGTTTAATAACAGTGATGAGAGTGGACATCCGTGTTATGTTCCTACCCTTAGGGGGAATGCTCTCAGTTTTTTTCCCCTTTGAGTGTGATATTAGCTGTGTCTTTTGTATATAGCTTTTACAATGTTAAGGTCTGTTCCTTTATCCCTATTGAGGGGGTTTTTTCTGTTTATTTATTTATTTTTTTAACATATGCAATTATTTTCCATCATTTACACTACAGTAGTTACAATGACACTCCAAACAGAAAAGCAAAGTAAAAAATCAAAACCCCAACTTCTATTTCATGTAATTAGACTTATACAGAAATTAGAAGGTTATGTAACAACTAGTTAATCACCTAATTTCACAGCTATCTGAAGTGGCAATCGTTATATAGCAGCTTATCTATGATACATTCAAAATACATAATACAATTTATTACTTGCCTATAAGCTAAAACATAGCCTGCTTAATACCTTTCCTTAAATTCCACCTCTATACTACAATATACTTGAGGTCCATGCATAAAAGTAGCTACCTTTTATATAGGAAATGGATAATTAAGTCTTTGGTGCTGTAAAAGCAACTTCATTTAAACATAACCACCCCCACCACCAAAAAAGAAGAGGAAAAAAAAGTAAAGAAAATAATAAGGGAAAAACCCAAGACACACTTCCTAGGGGAAAAACAAACAAACAAACAAAAAAAAAACCAAAACAAAAACAAAACAAAAAAACCAGCATGTAATTTCTGTCCTTGACGGAATGTATTAAATAAGCAAACACCACCAACAAACAAAACAAGTACTACAATGTAAAAACATTAAAAAAAGGGCAATCCTCTCACATGCATAAATGAAAGATTGCACACAAAGAACTCACATCTTTTCAAGCTTCAATAGTAAATATTCTGCTACTATGTATTAAATACTGCATGGTTTGCCCAAGCTAAGATGAAACCACATCATAAATCAATAAGCATTTTGCATTTTCTTTCATTATCTACTCAAAGTTATACCTACTGCACCTCTTAACATTTCATTAAATCCAATGATACAGCAAACACTCCCAAAATAAACTTAGGTTGTATTGCATTTTCCCATAACAGTACATAAAATGCTGTGTTGTGACAGGTATCAACTATTCATTAGATACTGAATCAATTTTTCTTAAGCACTACTAACTGCTTGCTTTTCTTGAAGCTAGATCATTCTGAAAATTTCCTGTTAGACCTGTGAGTGCGAACATATGGTTTCTGTCCTTCTCTGCCTGACTTATTTCGCTTAGCATGACACCCTCAAGGTCCATCCACTTTCCTACAAATGGCCATATGTCATTCTTTCTCATTGCCATGTAGTACTCCATTGTGTATATATACCACATCTTCTTGATCCATTCATCAGGTGATGGGCATTTAGGCTTTTTCCATGTTTTGGCTATTATTGACATTGCTGCTATGAACATTGAGGTACATGTGCTCCTATGCATCAGCACTTCTGTATCCCTTGGGTAAATTTTTAGCAGTGCTATTGCTGGGTCATAAGGGAGTTCTATGGATAGTTTTTTGAGGAACCTCCACAGTTTTCCAGAGTGGCTGCACCGGTTTACATTCCCACCAATGGAATAGAATAGAGAACCCAGAACTGGGCCCACAAATGTATGGCCAATTAATTTTTGACAAAGCAGGAAAGAGTATGCGATGGAAAAAAGACTGCCTCTTTAGCAGGTGGTGCTGAGAGAACTGGACAGCAACATGCAGAAGAATGAAACTAGACCACTTTCTTACACCATACACAAAAATTAAAGCAAAATGGCTGAAGGGCCTGAATGTGAGACAGGAAACCATCAAAACCCTCGAGGAGAAAGTAGGGAAAAACCTCCTAGACCTCCACCGCAGCAATCTC
>PJEM01018908.1:0-17417 GCA_004023845.1 Helogale parvula
ACTTGTGGGGAGAAGCACTGGGTGTTATATGGAAACTAATTTGACAATAAACTATTATAAAAAATAATAAAAAATATTTAAAAAAGCTTGTTATGTGTCTGCACCTGTGAGTATTGTTATATTAAAGGAGGTTACTACACTGTTCAGGGCCTGGCCATTCAGGAGGTGATTTTTGCTTTTTAATTTTTTAAAATGTTTTTTAATTTGTTTTTGAGAGACAGAGAGAGAGGTGCGAGCAGGGATGAATTAGAGAGAGAGAGATACAGAATTCGAAGTAGGTGTCAGGCTCTGTATTAACTTTCAGCACAGAGCCCAACGTGGGGCTTAATCCACAAACTGTGAGATCATGACTTGAGCCAAAGCCAGACGCTCAATCGACTGAGTCACCCAGGAGCCCCTGGGAGGTGTTTTTTTGAAGAGTATCACTTGCTGTCTGTTGTTGCGACTCTGATTATTTTATTTCCTCACTCATAGTGATATTGTGGACTCTTCACCATGTGTGCTTTGATTTGTTTCTTGAAGTAGCCCTGGAAAGGAAAACAAGCAGACAAACCAACAGTGAACGAAAACATGCAAACACACAAACAAATCAAACAAACAAGAAGCAGACAAAAATAAACAAAAAAACCCAAGAGTCTAAAACATGAAACTGGAAATGCCAGCTACAAATAAAGAGCAGGGTGGAGTCAGCGCTGATATAAGAGCATATACAAAGAGAAATGACAGGGGTGGGGTGAAAAAGAAAATGAACATTGACCAAGCAGATAGACTTAAAGGCTTAATCCACAGAGAGGAAAAGGAGAATACGGAAGGAGGCAAGGAGAGAAATACGAAGATAATGTTAGCCAGAGAAAGTATATGGCCTGATTATTCCAGAGAATAAAAGGAAAGTAAAGAAGGAGGTGTAGAACATGCATCTAGAGAATGGACTAAATATGTCTGTTTAAGCAAACTAATAACCAGAATAACCAGTCTAGAGGAGGTAAGAGATAAGTGGGAGAAAAAGGAGAATATAGCTAAATAGCAAGAATTGACCTATAGTTAATCCAGCAGTGCTGTTCTGGAGGAGGGGGCTGTCTGTTTCTACAGCATCTATCCAGCTCAAGTAGATAAGCAGCTACCCATGTGTTTGGGTGTGATTTGGTGTAGGCTAGTCTGGTCTCTACTGTGGGCCTTGAACCAATCCCTGAGGCTCAGCCTTGGTGGTTGTGGGGAGAAAAATGGCCACCCCTCCAGTCCTTTCTTCATGAACCAGGTGTCCCAAATCAGTCCGTTGGATCCATCTTCACTGTGCCATGGGTACAGAGGAGGCAAGCTGTCTCCTATGCCCCATGCTTAGCTGTTTTTTACACTCCTATTCCTTGTGCCTTAATGATGCTTCCAAAATGTAATCCCATGAGCTGCAACACTTCAGGGCAGGGGACTGATTCCTCCTCATGCTGACTGCACTCCTGCGGTACCACCGAACCTGGAGGGGACTCCCCTCGTCCCCAGGCATGGGAATAGGACAATCTGCCCCAGTCCAAAGAAAGCCCTGCAGTTAGAGATGGGATCTCTCTCAGAAAGCCCCGAAGTTAGAGATGGAATGATAGGATCCCTCTGTCCCAGTCTGAGGTTTTTCTCTTGTCCAGAAACAGTCCTACATTTCCCCAGCTGCTCTCTCTATTTCCTTTGTCTCTCCACAGAAGGGGACCCCTCCCCTCTGTGCTCTTTGTTCTGGCCCTTTTCATCTCCCTCAGTTCATAATCATGCACCTATGAGGCTGTCTTTTTAGTAGACTCCATCTCCCTTCCTCCCAGAGTCTTGGGGTTCAGAGTCCTTTGGCTTCAGCCCTTCTTTCTTTGAGAGATGTGGGAGGGAAGTACATAGCACCCTACTCCACCATGTTGGCCTCTATCAGCATAGAACCTGCTTTAGATCCTCTGTATCCTTCTATTTCCCCCTCCCCTGTTTGTACTCTCTCTCAAAAATAAAATAAACGTTAAAAATATTTTAAAAAATAATAAGAAATTCATCTTCTCTTTACCTTTTATGCTTATAGTACAATAACACAACTAGGATAATGACACTGATACTGTCACAATATATTTCCATCATCCCAAGGATCCCTCTTGTTACCTATTCATAATAACACTAACTTCCCTCAGTCCTCCACCTGCTTGTTAATACCTGCAATCTTTATTCTGTTCTCTTTTTCATCATCCTGTCATTTCAAGAATGTTGAATCATTATATTATGCAGTATGTCATCTTTTGGGATTGGTTTTTACATGTAGTGTAATTGCCTTGAGAATTCATTCAAATTGTTGCATATATCAATATTTGTTCCTTTTCATTGCTGAGTAGGAATTCGTCATGTGGAGGTGCCCCAGTTTGTTTAAGCATTCACCTATTGAATTCACCTATTGTTTCAGTTTGGGAGTGCTATGAATAAGGTAGGCTGCTGTAAATATTCATGTACAGATTTTTCTGTGAATACAAATTGTCATTTTTCCATTTCTACCAGTACTGCATAAGTAATCCAGTTCTTACACAATCTTGTTAGCACTTGATATTGACATGAAATCTTATTTTAGTTATTATGATAGGCATGTAGTAATATCTCATTGTTTTTTAAAAATATTTTTAAATTTATTTTGAGAGAGAAAAGGAATTAAAGAGGGAGGGGCAGAGAAAGGGGCAGAGAGAGAATCTAAAGCAGGCTCTGCGCTGTCAGCACAGAGTCTGATGTGGGGCTCCATCTCAAGAACTGTAAGATCATGACCTGAACTGAAAGCAAGAATCAGATGCTTAACCAACTGAGCCACTAAAGCACCCCTCTCGTTGCATTTTTAATGGGCATTTTCCTATGGTTAATAATGTTGAACATCTCTTCATGTGTGTTTTGTTCTTTATAGATTATTTTTTGTGAAATGTTTGTTCATGTACTTTGCCCATACTCTCACTGGATATTTTTGGTGTTTGGACTTGAGTCTTGTGAGGTATTTATATATTCTAGATGTAAATTCATTGCAGTAAATGTGGTTTACATATATTTTTCATCCTCTTAACAGGGTCATTCACAGTTCAAATGTTTTTATTTTCCATATAGTTCTTTTTTTCACTTAATAATCATACATTTTTGGGAAGCCTAAGAAGTCATTAGTTCTACATCCCAAAGATATACTCCTATGTCTTTATTCTACAAGCTTTGTAGTTTTATGTTTTACATTTAAGTCTGTGATCCATTTGGAGTTAATTTTCATATAATGTATGAAGTTTGGATTCAGGGTCTTACTTTTTTTTTGGCCTCTGGATGTCAGTGCCACCACCACTTGTTAAAAAGGCTCTCTTTCCTCCATTGAGTGGCTTTAACACCTTGGCTATACATCATTTGGGATATTTGGTGGATCTTTTTCTGGATTCTTTAAAATGTTCCATTGATCTATGAGTCTCTCCCTTAGTCAAGCCTGTATTAGATACTATAGGTATAAATTAGGTCTCAATACTGGGTAAAGTGATTTCTTTTTTCCTCTCGCTTTGCTATCCTTTGTCAAGATTGTCTTAGTTATCCTAGAGCCTGTGATATTCCATACAATTGTTTTGAAATGTTCATTTATCTTGGGGGGAAGCAGAGAGGAAGGGAGACACAGAATCCGAAGCAGGCTCCAGGCTCTGAGCTGTCAACACAGAGCCTGACATGGGCTCAAATTCACAAACCATGAGATCATGATCTGAGATGATGTTGGATGATTAACTGACTGAGCCTCTCAGGCATCCCTACATACAAATTTTTAATAAGCTTTTTTGTGTCTACAAACAACTTTACTGAAACCAGAATAACCAAAACAATCTTTGAAGAAGAAAGGCAAAATTGAAGGAGTAATACTTTCCAGTTTCAAAACTTACTACAACACTACAGAACTAAGTCAATGTGATAGTGGTTGAAGGGTAGACATATAGGTCAGTAGAATAAATTAAATCCAGAAAGATTACAGTCTCTTCATTTATGATCAACTGGCTTTTGACAAGGGTGTCAAGATAATCCATGGTGAAAGAAAAATGTTTTCAACATTATTGCTGGAAAAACTAGATAATCATGGAAAAGAATGATGTTGGTCTCCTTCCTTATATCAGTTACAAAATTTGACACAACAATTTATAAACTTAAGAGCAAAATCTATGAAATTCTTAGCTGAAAACATAACAACAAATCTTTGTAACTTTGGGTTAAGACTTTTATTTTTTTAATTATGACATCAAAAGCATAAGCAACAAAAGTTAAAAAAGATAAACTAAGGTTCATCAAATTAAACATTTTTTGTGCTGCAAACAAAACCAATAAGAAAGTGAAAAGACAACCCACAGAATTAAAGAAAGTGAATCCAGAATATATAAGTGACATATCTTTCAATAATAAAGAAAAATAAATAATCCAATTAAATGTATGGAAGTGTTGAATCACTACAGGGTACATAGGAAACTAATATTACACTGTTAACTAACTGGAATTTAAATAAAAACTTAATAAAATAATATGGGCAAAGTATCTGAACAGACAGTTTTCCAAGGAGATACACAAATGACTAATGAGCACATAAAAAGATGCTCAACATCATTAGCAATTAAGAAAATGAAATTCAAGATTAAGACATTGTTTGTCAAGAGGTGGTGAGAAGATGGCAGCTGAGTAGAACACTAAGCTTGTCTCATCCCATAAACACAACAAAATAACTATTAAATCATTCTAACACACCAGAAACTCACCTAAAGACTGACAGAATAAACTGCAAAACTAAAGGGAGAGAGGAGATCACATTATAGAAGCTAGGAAGTATGGAGACATGGTTTAGGGGAGAAATGAACGATGGGTGCTGCAAAGTGGAGGTAGCCATGAGTGCACAAAGGGGCATGAGAGAGAACAGCACACAAGGAAATGCACAAGGACAATCTTTCCAAAACTATTTGCTTGAAATCAAGAGGGGCTGAAGTTTGAGAGTTCTTGCAACCAGTGAGACTTAAAGCATAGAGTTTTAAATGTCAGTGGGCTTGGCTGGGATAGAGCTTGGATGTGAATGCCTTACTCCTGGAGAGAAGGCAGGCAAACAACCCATGAGCAGACTGCATGGAAATAGTGATCAAAAGAATGATTGGGGCACAAATAGTGGAGATGATTCACTCTTCTTAGAGAGCATCCCTGAGAGGCAGCTTTTACAGAGAAGCCTCTCTAGGGACAAAGAAGCAGGTCAGATTTATTCCCTTCCCCTACCCTCTCATTATAAACACATAACCACCTGTGGGAAGCAGTGCAGCTCTGACTTAGGCTGCCTAAATTGCTTATACCAAGCCTCACCTCTCTGTGCTCTGGTGGGACTGCCCTCAGTCAAGCCTGCCTCAACCCCACTGCTGCAGATCTCTCCCCCAGACCAGCACAAATCCCCTCCCACAACAGGTCTCCCAACCAGAGAGTTCTACAGGGCCTCAGTTCTGGTGGAAATGGTGTCAGGTTTTATTTCACAAGCACACCAGAACATACCTAATTAAAACTTTCCACATTCAGGCCAAGGACCAAACACTGCCCACAGCAGGTAAGGAGAACCCTCTGCAGATGACTGGCATAAAGTATAAGATCAGCCAAAACACAATAGCAGAGCACATGCACCACACACCAGAAACATTTTCTGAAGGGCCAGGCCTTGAGCTCTACATTACCTCTTCTTCATAAGACAATTAGTTTCAAGAGCAAGAGACATAAAGCTTTACTAATACAGAGAAGGAGGCAGAGATGTAGACAAAATGAAAGACATAAAAATTCATCCAAAATGAAAGAACAAGACAAAGTCACAGTCAGAGATCTAAGCAAAACAGATATAAGTAACATATCTGATGGAGAATTTAAGTCAATAATTATAAGGAGACTCACAGGGTTTGAGAAAATAATGAAAGAAATCAGTAAGACCTTTGCCACAGAAATAAAAAAAGTTAAAAAAGAATCAATCAGAAATAAAAATATAATAGATGAGATTGGGAGTGGGCTTAGGTAATGAACAGCAGGGTGGAAAAAGCAGAGAAATGAATCAGTAATCTAGAAGACAAAATAATGGAAAATAATGAAACTGAACAAAAGATAGAATTTTGCAACTTGAGAATAGATTTAGGGTGTGACTCCATCAAATGAAATAATATTTGTATTATAGGAATCCCAGAAGAGGAGAGAGAGGAAGGGGGGACAGAAAATGTATATGAGAAAATAATAGCCAAAAACTCTCCTAATCTGGGAAAAGCAGACATCCAGATACAGGAGACACAGAGAACTCCTATCAAAATCTACAAAGTCAGGTTAACGCCAAGATGAATTGTAATTAAATATGCAAAATATCATGATAAAGAAAAACAACTTAAAAAGAGTAAGACCAAAGAAGTCCTTTACCTACAATGGAAGACCCATAAGACTAGCTGCAGATCTCTCCAAGGAAACTTGGCAAGCCAGAAGGGAGTGCCATGATTTATTCAATGTGCTGAACGGGAAAATTCTGCAGCCAACAATACTCTATCTAACAAGGCTATCATTCAGAACAGAAGGAGAGATAGAGAGTTTCCCAAACAAAAACTAAAGAAATTTATGAAAACTAAACCACTCTTGCAAGAAATATTAAGGAGGACTCTTTGAGTGGAAAGGAAAGATCAAAAGTGCCAAAGACAAGAAAGGCTCAGAGAACATCTCCAGAAACAACAAAACAAATATTAAATGACAATAAATACCTATCTATCAATAATTAATCTGAATGTAAATTGACTAAATTCTCCAATCAAAAGACATAAGATGGGAGCGCCTGTGTGGCTCAGTTGGTTGAGAACCTGACTTTGGCTCAGGTCATGGTCTCATGAGTTCATGGGTTTGAGCCCCACATTGGGCTCTGTGCAGACCACTAGCTCAGAGCCTGGAGACTACTTCATATTCTGTGTCTCTTTCTCTCTCTGCCTCTCCTCTGATCACACTCTCTCTCTTTCTGTCTCTCATAAATAAATAAATATAAAAAATTATAAAAGACATAAGATATCAAAATGGATGAAATAAAATAAGACCCGTCTATATGCTGCGTACAGGAGACTCCTTTTGGACCTAAACGCACCTACATACTAAAAGTGAGGGGATAGATATTTACTATGCAAATGAACATCAGAAGATAGCCAGAGTAGTAATATTATATCTCACAAACTAACTGGAAAACAAAGACTATAACAAGAAATGACGAAGGGCATTATAACATCATAAAGCGACAATCCAACAAGAAGATCTAATGTATGCAAATATTTATGCAGCCAACATGAGAACAGCCAAATTTATAAAGCAATTAATAAAAATCATAAAGGAACTAATTGCTAATAATACAATAGTAGTAGGGGACCTTAATAACTCACTTACAGCAACGGACAGATCATTTAAACAGAAAATCAACAAGAAAACAATGACTTTAAATGAGAAAACACTGGATCAAATAGACTTAACAGATATATTCAGAGCATTTCAACCTAAAACAGCAGAATACACATTCTTTTCAAGTGTACATGGGACATTTTCCAGAATAGATCACATATTAGGTCATAAATCAGGCCTCAACAAGTACAAAAAGATGGAGATCTTACCATGCATTGTTACTGACCATAACACTATGGAATTTGAAGTCAACCACAAGAAAAAATCAAGAAAGAGCACAAATACATGGATATTATATAACATACTGCTAAACAATGAATGGGTCAACCAGGAAATCAAAGAAGAAATTTTTAAAAATACATGGAAACAAATGAAAATGAAATCACAATGGTCCAAAACCTCTGGGATGCAGCAAATGTGGTCATAAGAGGAAAGTGTATACAATACAGGTGTACCTCAAGATGCAAAACAAAAAAGAAAAAAAAACCTCAAATAAATAACCTAGCCTTACCTAAGGGAGCTGAAAAAAAAAGACAATATACAAAGTCTAAAACTAGCCAAAGGAAAGAAATAATAAAGATTAGAGCAGAAATAAGTGACATAGAAGATATATATGAAACCAAGAGCCAATTATTTGAAAAAAAAATAATAAAATTGATAACCCTCTAGCCAGATTTATCCAAAAAAGACCCAAATAAATAAAATTATAAATAAGAAAGGAGAAATAACAACACTAACAATAATATCAATAAAAGAATACTATGAAAAACTATATGCCAACATATTGAACAACCTGGAAAAAATAGATAAATTTCTAGAAACATAGAACTTACCAAGTTGAAACAGGAAGAAATAGAAAACATGAACAGACTGATAACCAGCAAAGAAACTGAATTAGTAATTTAAAAAAAAATCTCCCAACAAACAAAAGTCCAGGACCAAATGACTTCAGAGTTGAATTCTACCAAATATTTAAAGAAGAGTTAATACCTATTATTCTCAAACTATTCCAAAAAAATAGAAAAGGAAGAGCACTTCAAATTCATTCTATGAGGCCAGGATTATCCTGATAGTAAAACAGATAATACTCCACTAAAGAAGAGCTCTACAGGTCAATATCCCTAATTAATATAGATGCAAACATTCTCAATAAAATGCTAGCAAACCAAACCCAAAAATATATTAAGAGAATCATTCCCATAATCAAGTACAATTTCTCGTTTACAAAGCTGGTTTAATATTCACAAATCAATGAATGTGATACACTACATTAATAAAAGAAAAAAATAAAAACCATATTATCATTTTGATAGATGCAGAAAAAGCACTTGAAAAAGTGCAACACCCATTCGTGATAAAAACCCTCAACAAAGTAGGATTAGGTTGAACATACCCGAACATAGGAAAGGCCAAATGCAAAAACCCCACAGCTAATGTCTAGCTCAATGGGGAAAAACTGAGTTTTTTTCCTCTTTGATCAGGAAAAAGACAGGAATGTCTACTCTCACCACAGTTATTTAACATATACCTGAAAGTCTTAGCCTAGTGATCAGACAATAAAAAGAAATAAAAGGCATCCAAACCATCAAGGATGAAGTAAAACTTTCACTATTTGCAGATGACATGATACTCTGTACAGAAAACCCAAAAGACTCCACAAAAAGAATTACTAGAACTGATACATGACCTCAGAAATCACAAAAATTAAAAAAAAAATCAATGGATAGAAATCTGTTGCGTTTATATACACCAATAATGAGGCAGCAGAAAGGAAAATTAAGGACTCAATCCCATTTATAAATGTACCAAAAACCATTAGATACTTAGGAATAATTAACCAAAAAGGTGAAAGATCTGTACTCTAAGAACTATAAAACACTGATGAAAAAAACTGAAGATGACACAAAGAAAATGAAAGATATTCCATGCTTATGATTGGAAGAACAAATATTGTTAAAATGTCTATATACTACCCAATAAATTGACCCACTTATTGCAATCCCTATCAAGATCCCAACAGCATTTGTTTTCACAGAGCTATAACAAACAATCTTAAAATTTGAATATAACCACATATACACTGAATAGGCAAGGCAATCTTGAAAAAGAAAAGCAAGGATGGAGCCTATTCAAGTATATTACAAAGCTGTAGTGATAAAAAAAAACAGTATGGTACTGGCATAAAAGTAGACACATAGATCAATAGAACAGAATAGAAAACCCAGAAATGAACCCATAACTATATGGTCAATTAATTTTCAACAAAGCAAGAAAGAATAATCAGTGGAAAAGACAGATTCTTCCACAAATGGTGTCAGGAAAACTGTACAGCAACATGCAGAAGAATAAAATGGGACCACTTTCTTACACCATACTCAAAAATAAATTGAAACTGTATTAAAGAACTAAACATGAGGCATTAAATCATAAAAATCCTAGAGAAGAACAAGGCAGTAACCTCTTTGACATCAGCCATAGCAACTTCTTTCTAAATATCTCTCCTGAGGCAAGGAAAAGCAAAAATAAACTATTGGGAATACAGCAAAACAAAAAGCATTTTCACAGGACAGGAAACAATCAAGAAAACTAAAAGGCACCCTAAAAAATGGGAGAAGATATTTGCAAATGACATACCAGATAAAGAGTTAGTATCCAAAATATACAAAGAACACTTACAGCTCAACATCCCCAACAAAATGAATAATCCAATTTAAAAATGGGCAGAAGATAGTAATAGACTCTTTTCTGAAGAGGAACACGAAGCAGGGTAAAAATCGCATGTAAAAATACTCAACATCACCCATTATCAGGGAAACACATATCAAAACTACAATGATCTATCACCTCACACCTGTCAGAATGGCTAAAAACAACAGCACAAGGAACAACAGGTGTTGACATGGATGTGGGGGAAAGCGGAACCATTCTACACTGTTGATGGAAATGCATGCTGGTGCAGCCACTTTGGTAAAAGGCGAAAGATTTATGCGATCTGAAGAGAAACCAGAGTATTGGTGCAGCCACTTTGGAAAACAGTCTGGAATTTCCTCTAAAAGTGAAAAAATAGAACTAAAATAGAACTACAGTATGATCCACTAATTGCACCACTAAGTATTTACCCAAAGATCACAAAGGGATACATGCACCCCAATATTGACTGATGAATGGATAAAGAATATGCGGTGTACACACACACACACACACACACACACACACACTCACAGGAATATTACTGAGCTATCAAAAAGGATGATATCTTGCCATTTGCAATGACATGGAGAGAGCTAGAGTGTATTGTGCTAAGTGATATTTCACTTAGTCAGTCAGAGAAAGACAAATACCATATGATTTCACTCATGTGAAATTTAAGAAACAAAACAAACAAGCAGAGGGGAAAAAAGAGAGAGAGGCAAATCAAGAAACAGACTCTTAACTATACAGAACACCCTGACGGTTACCAGACTGGTGGGTGGGGGATAGGTTAAACAGGTGATGGGGATTAAGAAGGACACTTGTTGTCATGAGCACTGGGTGGTGTATGGAATTGCTGAATCACTAAATTGTACACCTGAAACTAATATTATGCTATATGTTAACAATCTGTAATTTAAATAAGACCTTTATAAAAAAAGAAAATGAAAATCAAATGCACAATAAAATACCACTATGTAGCACTACTCACGTATTGTACCACTCACTCACCTATTGTAAGTAGGTCAGTTACAATGAAAAAAAATACATAAACTATCAACTGCTGGCAAAGGTGTGTAGCACATAGAACCCTTGTGCATTGCTGGTGGGAATTAAAAAATAAGTAGCTGCTTTGGAAACTGGCTGGGCAGTTTCTTAAAATGTTAACCTGATTCCATTCACAACTGCACCAAAAACCACAAAATACCTAGGAATAAACCTACCCAAAGATATAAAAAATATGTATGATGAGAACCATAGAAAACTTATGAAGGAAATGGAAGAAGACAAAGAAATGGGAAAAAAATTCCATGCTCATGGATCGGAAGAATAAATATTGTTAAAATATCAATAATACCCAAAATAATCTATGCATTCAATGCAATTTCAATCAAAATTGCACTAGCATTCTTCTCAAAGTTAGAACAAGCTATCCAAAAATTTGTATGGAATCACAAAAGACCCTGAATTGCTAAAGTAATATTGAAGAAGAAAACCAACACGGGAAGCATCAGAATCCCAGACTTTAGCCTCCACTACAATGCTGTCATCATCAAGACAGTATGGTATTGGCACAAAAACAGACACATAGACCAGTGGAATAGAATAGAAAACCCAGAATTGGACCCACGAATGTATGGCCAACTAATCTTTGACAAAGAAAGAAAGAGTATCCAATGGAAAAATTAAACTACCTCTTTAACAAATGGTTCTGGGAGAACTGGACAGCAACATGCAGAAGAATGAAGCTAGACCACTTTCTTACACCATTCACAAAAATAAACTCAAAGTGGATGAAGGACCTGAATGTGAGACAGGAAACTATAAAAATCCTAGAGGAGAAAGCAGAAAACAACCTCCTTGACCTCAGCCACAGCAATATCTTACACAACACATCTCCAAAGCAAGGGAATCACGAGCAAAAATGAACTATTGGGATCTCATCAAGATAAAAAGCTTCTGCACTGCAAAGGAAACAATCATGAAAAATAATAGGCAACCAACAGAATGGGAAAAAATGGTTTCAAATGACACATCGTATAAAGGGCTAGTATCCAAAATCTATAAGGAACTCACCAAACTCCACACTTGAAAAACAATCCAGTGAACAAACGGTCAGAAGACATAAACAGACACTTCTCCAAAGAGGACGTCCAGATGGCCAACAGACACATGAAATGATGCTCAATGTCTCTCCTCATCAGGGAAATACAAATCAAAACCACACCTCACGCTGGTCAGAGTGGCTAAAATGAACAAATCAGGAGACAATAGATGCTGGCGAGGATGTGGAGAAACGGGCACCCTCCTACACTATTGGTGGGAATGTAAACTGCTACAGCCACTCTGGAAAACAGTGTGGAGGTTCCTCAAAAAATTAATAATAGAACTCCCCTATTACCCAGCAATAACACTGCTGGGGATTTACCCAAGGGATACAGAAATGCTGATGCATAGGGGCATATGTACCCCAATGTTCATAGCACTTTCAACAATAGCCAAATCATGGAAGATGTTTATCAACTGTGAATGGATCAAGAAGATGTGGTTTATGTATACAATGGAATATTACACGGCAATGAGAAAGAATAAAATCTGGCCATTTGCAGCCATGTGGATGGACCTCGAGGGTGTCATGCTAAGCGAAATAAGTCAGTCAGAGAAGGACAGATACCATATGTTTTCACTTATATGTCTAACAGGAGAAATTTAACAAAGGATCATGGGGAGGGGAAGGGGGGAAAGGAAATTGGTAGTGTCAGAACTGTCAGGTCCTCACCATAATAGTGATACTACTCCTAGGAATGCTGGAGCCATGACCTTCAAGACAAGCATGAAATATTGCTTCAATTCTTCCATTGAAATTCTTGGATCCATATTTTATGTATTTATTTGGCATCATTTATGCTCTTTCTTAGTTGGACTGCCTTGATATAGCAGAAAGAATGGGAATCTGACTGGTAGAATAGCTTATGATCTCAGTCAAAATTGTTTACATTGTTCAACCTCAGTTTATTCACCTAATAAATGGGAATCATATCTATCCTGTCCTTCTGTGCTTGCATTTGATCATGCTAAGTATCCTTATTGTTTTGTGGAATAATGTGGAGATAATTCTCCACTACTGCGCAATCCTGTGGGATTTGCTTACAGAGGTATGGTGGTGTTTTTCATTTCAGGGATGAGCGCCTGTTCCAATTCCTTTGTTTTGCCTTTCCTGTACTCTCAGGGAGGAAAAAACTCAGTATTGGTTTAGATTAGCAATTAGCCATGAAAGAAGTATTAAATGCCATTAACAGGAAAGATTGAGTCAGAATAAAAACAGTGTTGACATTTTTAGTTCACGTTCTGAAATGTGGACACGATGCCATCTCTATCAAAGGCCAAGATAAATGTCACCAGCATTGTCATATTTTTGGCAATCAGATTTAAATTTCTTTTTTCTGATGCACATTTTTCATCAATATTCATCTTGTTTGAATAAGTTATTTTACTTCTATAGAACCCCAACATATAGACTCCAGTTCACAGTGGGGTGCATAAAGAACAAAGTGGAATGATTGATGAAATTGATGAAGTAAATGGAAATATTACACCTTAATAAGAAGTCACTCTTTTGTTATATTTGCAATTTTCCCAGAAATTTCATTTAAGAGATTTGAAGTCAGATATTCAACAGAAAAATATATTTACTTAATTTATTGTTATTTATCATATGTAGCTCAAGTTGTTTTCCATTTGAAAGAAAGGAGGCATTTATCCAGTATGTTCTGAGAAGCATCCTGTTCTCTCCACTCTACAAATGCTACTTAAATATCCAAAAGTATTTATGCCCTGACTTACTGGGCAAACTCTTAATTATTAGAAAAAAAGAGGATATTACACATCTTTGATATGTAATGCTGACTAAACCATATGAAATTGTGAAATGCCATTTGTGTGTTAATAAGTACCTTTGGATGCTTGATTGCAGCCTCATGAGAAAGTCTTTGCTAGAACTACCCATCCAAGTCATTTCTGGATTCCTGACACTGTGGAATGATTTGTTGTTTGAAGCCGTTACATGTTGGGTAATTTTTTTAATCTAGCAGTACATAACTTATACAGATTTTGACTAGTTTGAAATTGGAACTCACTATAACAGACAATCTAAACTGTGGGGACTTATCTGAAACTGGGAAAGGAGGACATTTTCAGAATTTTTAGAGACCAGTAGAGGAAGGCTAACCTGACTTAATGATACTAGAGATTTAGATTTTGAAGAGGCTGCCAGTGAAAGCAAAAAATCAAAAGAGGAAAATCTTATTGAAAACTGGAGGGACAAAAATTCTTGTCCTGTAGAGATGGAAAGTCGAGCAACACAAAAGCCTGCACTAATGTGGATATTGAAAATATTTCTAATGATATAGCTGAAGAGATCTCCATCCAAGAGTGTGAAAATGTCATCTTTTTTCTTGCTGCTTATAATAACATGCAAGAAGAAAAACATAAGCTTTAAGAAAAAAAACCCCACAAAAGTCAGTTTGTGAAGATTTGCAGCCTCTTGAGATGGGAAATGATGCTAAAATGTAGCCATGTCATCTAAGCAGAGATCAAACCCAGGATACTATCAGGAAAGCATGACCTAAGATGAGGTAAAAGAGGTGACTGTAAAATTCTTTATTAAAGCCTCAGGAAGACTATAGGTGGTTCATAAGAGTGCTACTCAGTCAGATAAATGGTCTTGTAGGTATTTAGTGGTGTGGGTGTCCTACAGACACTCTCAATCAGTCAAAGGCATTTCTAAGAAGTTTAGGATATTGTCTCTCAACAGAACCCCAAAGTGGAGAAAAGCTTATTTCAAACAAATTTTGTGTGTGACTTTTGTCTATTGAAATGAACCCCAATAAGTGTCATAAAATTTAAAGATATTTTGTCAGGTGAAGCACTGTCAGCATGGAATGAGGAGCCTGGGATAGTACCATACACAGTAATCTGTTTGTCCCCACACATTGTATGAGAAGTCAGCTGAGAAAACCACTCAGCTACAAATGCATGCTACTTTTGGTTGAAAAGGAATAAGGTCTCATAGGTTGGACTCAAGACACACAGGCAGAGCTTATAACCATGGGGAATAACATTTGTGCAGGAGTAAGAATGAGCATTAAGTAATGAGTTTCCAGTATTGTCCCAGATGAATTTCAGAACTGCTGTACCCATGGTTCCTGCATTCCTCCTATTTCCCTCATTAACAAATTTTTTTAATGTTCATTTATTATTTTTGAGAGACAGAGCATGAGTGAGGGAGGGGCAGAGAGAGAGAGAGAGGGAGACACAGAATCCGAGGCAGGCTCCAGGCTCTGAGCTGTTAGTACAGAGTCAGAGGTGGGGCTAGAACTCACCAGCCATGAGATCATGACCTGAGGCAAAGTCGAATGCTGAACGGCCTCAGCTACCCAGGCACCCCCACCTTTTTAAAATAGAAGTGCTATTGGTGGTTACCCTATGCCTGGCCCATGGTACGTTATTGGTGTGTGTGGGCAGATAACTCACCTCTTCAGTTCACGGGTTGAGAGAAACTACACTAGATAAGTGTCATCAGCACTTGGGCACAATTTAAAGAACGAGATGGTGGATTTGAGCTAATTGGATGGGGCCAGTCTTATGGGGGTCTTGGAAGGGGGTGAGTGATTTTGTATGCCTGAGTGACCTGAATCACTGACACATCACAGGGGTCCAGCTATGGTACTCCCAGAGACGTGTACTTCTTAGTATTTATATCCTTGAGTAGTTTCCTCCCACAATATGTCGGGGCTGGGGGGACAGAAGTGATGGTATGCACTTCTGATATTAGGTGGTGAGAAACACACCCATTTTGGTAGCTCTCTCTCTCTCTCTCTCTCAGATCGCTCTCTGTGAGGGAATCTCACAACTATGCTGGTAACTGTGCTGTGGAGAGATCCATAGTGAGGAACTGAGGCCTTCTGCCTACAGTCACCTGAGAGCACTTAGAAGAAGGCCCTCCAGGCCCAGTCCAGCCTCATGTGACTGCAGCCCAGAGTAATAAGTAATCACTGTTTTGCGACTCTGAGCCAGGACCCACCAGCTAAGATGCTCTTGGATTCCTGACCCATAGCCCATTGAGATCAAGAATGTTTAAGTCTCCGTGGTTTAGAATAATTTGTTACACAGCAGTGCAAAACTAGCACACAAGATCACCTTGTATTGTCCTAAAACTGACTCTAGAAGTTGTTATAAGGGCCTTGATCTATGTTGTAGGGTGCTAAGGAAGTCCAGCTGCAGAGAAGCCTGAGTGCTACCCAAGAAGATGGTGACTCCCTCAACACCACCTGTAAAAGTAAGAGTTCACACTGTGGTCATAATATCTACACTACCATCAGGGGATCACCATTAGGAAGCTGTCTCCAGGAAGTAAAGATTAAGAGCCCAGTACTGAGCCAGACTAATGGGTGTTGCAACTGCTGAGAGCGCTTGCTTTGAAGGACAAGCACTGAGATCATCTGCAGACAAGAGTGGCCTTGCAGGGATACCTTTATCTTCTCCATGAGGTAGGGATTTTAGTGGTACTTTCCGGAGGACGAGGGACCAGCCCACGTACCCCCAGCCGAACGGTCCCTGAGTAGGTGGTTGGTATCGGCGAACTATCTATAGGAAAGAAAGAAGACAGACAACGTGAATGGTGGTAAAGCCACACTTTACTAAGAAAGTCAGTGTCTTTTATGCCATAGGGGTTTACATATTTTTTTTTTTCCCTTTAATGATTACAAAGCTTATGGTCCTTGAGAGAGTAAAAATATGCTCTGGGAAGGATCATTTTTTAATCACAAAAGAAAGAACAGCCGTGAGAATAGAAGGAAAAAAACAGGAATGAGGGAGTCTGTCTCTCAAAGAATCTTCTTTTCTTCAAGGTCCTTTAGCAGTTATGTCTGGGCAAGACGCTTATCATTCAAGGGGTTAATTTTAGACAGAGGATTGTGTTTGCCCCAAGAGCAGGCAATGAGCTGGGAACAGAAATAAAGTAAGGGAAAGCAGGTGCCACTAACTGACCCAAGTTGATTCAAAACTTAAAGGTATATGCCTTCAATTGCTTTTGCAAAACAATGAGAAAAATCCCAAATTTTTTCTCCTGTGGCCCGGAGGCATAACATCCATGGTTGTTTATGTAGATTCTCCTGTGCCCTGGAGGCCTGGCCATCAAAGGTCGCTCTGCGGGAGGTTTTTTGGCCTGCTGGGCCCCAACAGTACTTCAACCATATTATTTTGTTAAATGTTTATTTATTTATTTTGAGATTTTGAGAGAGAGAGCACAT